>OU343065.1:7917994-8190494 GCA_910593695.2 Ocypus olens | reverse complement strand
TAAGTTTTTTTCGAAATCCCTTTAGTTTTTGAGTAAACTAAGTTTTTAAATTTGAAGTATAATTTTTCCATCTTTCATAATTTTGACGTTTTAAACGTCAGTTTCATCCGAGTTTACGCTACGCTCGATGTACATTTGAAATATGATTTCAATTGAAAATAAACAAAGAAAACGTAAATATAAATGGCTATGATACCATCAAGTCGGAGAAAGTAACATGATGGCCACATCACCATTTTTTCTGATTTTTTTTTTATCATAGAGTACAAATTTTAAAGTTTAAATGAATTTAAAATTCGTTACACTTGTAGGATTTTACAAATTTTATTACTTAACTTAAAATATTATTTTCAAAAATTCATAACTCACGCAAAAATTGACTCGATTTCAATAGTCACATTAATAGTCACATTGATTGCTCCTTTGAACTTAAACCGATTGGTTTTCGATGCACCCTTATCACGGACTTTAATAGTAGCGAGTGGCTTGATAAATAACGCCAATTTTAAACTGTTTTCAAATAATATTTCTGACTTTAAAACTAATTTATCACGAATAGATTTTTCGATATTTGTTTTTGGTTAAATTTACATAATTGCAAATTTCTTGTGGGGGTTTTCATTATTTTAATTATTTATGTTAGCGTATTGCATTGTGTTGTTTTTACTTGTTTTTTTTTGTTTGTCGTCTCAAAGTTATCGAAATTTTAAATTGTAATTTTAACTTTTGTATTTTTATATTTCATTTGAATATTTTATTTTGTATTTTGTTTTATATTTTATATTTTAATTAATTCTTAAATGTACGGGGTGAATCCCGTTAAATACAGGGTTTTCAAAAAAGTGGATATTTTGAATAATGTAAAAAGTGTCAATTTTTTCAAATAATTATATCTCGGTTATTATGACAGATAGAAAAGCACTGTAAAGGACAAAGTTGTAGATCATTTTACGCAGCTTAATAAACTAATTCAGAAAAATTTTACCGCCATTATTTTCCGAGAAATGACGCAGTTATTATATAGTTATTTCTAAAAATAAGTGAGTTACAGTCATTTTTAAGATTTATTATAAATCAAAAAAATAGTTAGCGTTGAAAAAGACGAAAGTAAAACAATTGCAGTTGTTTATAATAACAATAAAATATTATTTTTATTATTTTTATAGAGATAAACAAAGTTGACAAAAAACACTATAAAGTATAATCATTCTTTAATTATCAAAATAATAATAGGGTCGTTTGATCGAAAATGCAGTCATTAATAAATAAACAGTGTGATATTAAATAAGTAAAAGTGCGTTTTATTTAAATAATAATAGGGGACAAATTAAATTTTAAAACGATGTAATTTATGCCATAATATTAATGGTGGATTTTTTGAGCATCTTTTGTAATATTAAAATGTCTCCTATTATTATTTAAATAAAACGTTTGTTATTATCATACTGTTTATTCATTAGTGACTGCAGTTTTGATCAAACGATCCTGTTAATATTTTTATAATTAAAGAATTACTATACGAAGTTTTTTTGTCAACTTTGTTTATCTCTATAAAAATAATAACTACAATACTTTATTGTGGTTATAAACAACTGCAATTGTTTTACTTTCATCTTTTTCATAGCCAACTATTAATTTAATTTATAATAAAACTTTTTTTGGCTCGGAATCGTAGCCCATGTGGCCAGCTCAAGGAGGCTACTTTTTATGTACCATTTTTGGATGAATAAATGAGAAAATGAATAATGTCAGACGTATACAACAACCATCGACCGAAGCGAATACTTCTCGATCTCCGAAAAATCTTTCGCCCGGGCTGGGATTCGAACCCGCACGGCACGCGGTGCAATAATAAAACTTGAAAATGACTGTAACTCACATATTTTTAGAAATAACTATATAACAGTGAGGTCATAGCCAACTATGGTTTCCATTAAAAAAAAGTTACGTCATGTTCGATTTTATGCATTGTTAATAAAAAAATTAAAATTTCATTTAAAAAATAAAAATAAATTTAATTTTTGCAATGATCCTGATAGCCTGACCCAAAATGCAACACATGTTTTCGGCATGCTTTTGGTCATATAAACACGATTTCGATCAAATAAATTTGACTTTATGCATTGTTATTGAAAATATTGAAATTTCATTTAATAAATAAATTTAATTTAATTTTTGCAATGACCTAATAGCTAGCACCTAAATGCGACACTTGTTTTCGGCATAAATTTGGTCATATAAACACGATTTCAATCAATTAAATTCGACTTTATGCGTTGTTGATGAAAAAAATGAAATTTCATTTAATAAATAAATTTAATTTAATTTTCGCAATGATCCTAATAGCTAGCACCTAAGTGCGACACATGTTTTCGGCATGCTTTTGGTCAAATAAACACGATTTCATTAAAATAGATTGGACTTGATGCATTGTTAATGAAAAAAGTGAAATTTCATTTAAAAAATAAATTAAATTTAATTTTCGCATGGATCCTGATAGCTAGCACCTAAGTGCAACACAGGTTTTCGATATGCTTTTGGTCGTATAAACACGATTTCAATCAAATAAATGCGACTTTACGCGTTGTTGATGAAAAAATTTAAATTTCATTTAATGAATAAATTAAATTTAATTTTCGCAATGATCCTAACAGCTTGCACCTAAGTGCGATATATGTTTTCGGCATGCTTTTGGTCATATAAACACTATTTCAATAAAATAGATTTGACTTTATGCATTGTTAATGAAAAAATTGAAATTTCATTTAATAAATTAATTAAATTTAATTTTCGCAATGATCCTAATAGCTAGCACCTAAGTGCGACACTTGTTTTCGGCATGCATTTGGTCATATAAACACTATTTCAATAAAATAGATTTGACTTTATGCATTGTTAATGAAAAAAATTAAATTTCATTTAATAAATAAATCAAATTTAATTTTCGCAATGATCCTAATGGCTAGCAACTAAGTGCGTCACATGTCTTCGGCATGCATTTGATCATTTAAACACGATTTTAATCAAATAAATTCGACTTTATGCATTGGTATTGAAAAAATTGAAATTCCATTTAATAAATAAAATAAATTTAATTTTTGCAATGATCCTTATAGCTTGCACCTAAGTGCGACACATGTTTTGGGCATCCTTTTGGTCATATAAACACGATTTCAATCAAATAAATTCGACTTTATGCTTTGTTTTTGAAAAAATTGAAATTTCATTTAATAAATAAATTGAATCTAATTTTTGCAATGATCCTAATAGCTTGCACCTAAGTGCGACACATGTTTTGGGCATCCTTTTGGGTCATATAAACACGATTTCAATCAAGTAAATTCGACTTTATGCATTGTTATTGAAAAAATAGAAATTTCATTTAATAAATAAAATAAATTTAATTTTCGCAATGATACTAATAGCTTGCACCTAAGTGCAACTCATGTTTTTGGCAAGCATTTGATCATATGAACTTGATTTCAATCAAATAAATTCGACTTTATGCATTGTTATTGAAAAAATTGAAATTTCATTTAATAAATAAAATAAATTTAATTTTCGCAATGATCCTAATGGCTTGCACCTAAGTGCGAGACATGTTTTTGGTATGCATTTAATTATTTAAACACGATTTTAATCAAATTAATTCGACTTAATGCATTGTTATTGAAAAAAATTGAAAATCCATTCAATAAATAAAATAAATTTATTTTTGCAATGATCCTAACAGCTTGCACCGAAGTGCGACATATGTTTCAGGCATGCATTTGATCATTTTAACACGATTTTAATCAAATGAATTCGACTTTATGCATTGTTATAGGAAAAATTTAAATTCCCGTTAATAAATAAAATATATTTAATTTTTGCAATGATCCTTATAGCTTGCACCTAAGTGCGACACATGTTTTAGGCATGCATTTGATCATTTAAACACGATTTTAATCAAATAAATTCGACTTTATGCATTGGTATTGAAAAAATTGAAATTCCATTTAATAAATAAAATAAATTTAATTTTTGCAATGATCCTTATAGCTTGCACCTAAGTGCGACACATGTTTTCGGCATGCATTTGATAATATAAACTCGATTTCAATCAAATATTTTTGACTTTATGCATTTTAATTGAAAAAATTGAAATTTCATTTAATAAATAAAATACATTTAATTTTTGCAATGATCCCAATAGCTTGCACCTAAGTGCGACACATGTTCAAGGCATGACTTTGGTCATATAAACACGATTTCAATCAAATTAATTCGACTTTATGCATTGTTTTTGAAAAAATTGACATTTCATTTAATAAATAAATTAAATTTAATTTTTGCAATGATCCTAATGGCTTGCACCGAAGTGCGACACTAGTTTCAGGCATGTATTTGATTATTTAAACACGATTTTAATCAAATAAATTCGACTTTATGCATTGTTATTGAAAAAATTGAAATTTCATTTAATAAATAAAATAAATTTAATTTTTGCAATGATCCTAATGGCTTGCACCTAAGTGTGACACATGTTTTCGGCATGCATTTGATCATGTAAACACGATTTCAATCAAATTAATTCGACTTTTTGCATTGTTATTGAAAAAATTGAAATTTCATTTAATAAATAAAATAAATTTAATTTTTGCAATGATCCTTATAGCTTGCACCTAAGTGCGACATCTGTTTCAGGCATGGATTTGATCATATAAACACGATTTTAATCAAATTAATTCGACTTTATGCATTGTTATTGAAAAAATTGAAATTTCATTTAATAAATAAAATAAATTTAATTTTTGCAATGATCCTAATGGCTTGCACCTAAGTGTGACACATGTTTTCGGCATGCATTTGATCATGTAAACACGATTTCAATCAAATTAATTCGACTTTATGCATTGTTATTGAAAAAATTGAAATTTCATTTAATAAATAAATTAAATTTAATTTTTGCAATGATCCTAACAGCTTGCACCTAAGTGCGACACATGTTTTAGGCATGGATTTAATTATTTAAATACGATTTTAATCAAATATATCCGACTTTATGCATTGTTATTAAAAAAATAGAAATTTCATTTAATAAATAAAATGAATTTAATTTTCGCAATGATCCCAACAGCTTGCACCTAAGTGCGACACATGTTTTAGGCATGCTTTTGATCAAATAAACACGATTTCAATTAAATTAATTCGACTTTATGCATTGTTATTGAAAAAATTGAAATTTCATTTAATAAATAAAATAAATTTAATTTTTGCAATGATCCTAATAGCTTGCACCTAAGTGTGACACCTGTTTTCGGCATGCATTTGATCGTATAAACACGATTTAAATTAAATTAATTCGACTTTATGCATTGTTATTGAGAAAATTGAAATTTCATTTAATAAATAAAATAAATTTAATTTTTGCAATGATCCTAATGGCTTGCACCTAAGTGCGACACATGTTTTCGGTATACATTTGTTCATATAAACACGATTTCATTCAAATTAATTCGACTTTATGCATTGTTATTGAAAAAATTGAAATTTCATTTAATAAATAAAATAAATTTAATTTTTGCAATGATCCTAATGGCTTGCACCTAAGTGCGACACATGTTTTCGGTATACATTTGTTCATATAAACACGATTTCATTCAAATTAATTCGACTTTATGCATTGTTATTGAAAAAATTGAAATTTCATTTAATAAATAAAATAAATTTAATTTTTGCAATGATCCTAATGGCTTGCACCTAAGTGCGACACATGTTTTCGGCATGCATTTGATTATATAAACACGATTTCAATCAAATTAATTCGACTTTATGCATTGTTTTTGAAAAAATTGAAATTTCATTTAATAAATAAAATAAATTTAATTTTTGCAATGATCCTAATAGCTTGCACCTAAGTGTGACACCTGTTTTCGGCATGCATTTGATCGTATAAACACGATTTAAATTAAATTAATTCGACTTTATGCATTGTTATTGAGAAAATTGAAATTTCATTTAATAAATAAAATAAATTTAATTTTTGCAATGATCCTAATGGCTTGCACCTAAGTGCGACACATGTTTTCGGTATACATTTGTTCATATAAACACGATTTCATTCAAATTTATTCGACTTTATGCATTGTTATTGAAAAAATTGAAATTTCATTTAATAAATAAAATAAATTTAATTTTTGCAATGATCCTAATGGCTTGCACCTAAGTGCGACACATGTTTTCGGTATACATTTGTTCATATGAACACGATTTCATTCAAATTAATTCGACTTTATGCATTGTTATTGAAAAAATTGAAATTTCATTTAATAAATAAAATGAATTTAATTTTCGCAATGATCCCAATACCTTGCACCTAAGTGCGACACATGTTTTTGGCATGCATTTGAACATTTAAACTTGATTTCAATCAAATAGATTCGACTTTATGCATTGTTATTGAAAAAATTTAAATTTCATTTAATAAATAAAATAAATTTAATTTTTGCAATGATCCTAGTAGTTTGCACCTAGGTGTGACACATGTTTTCGGCATGCATTTGATCATATAAACACGATTTTAATCAAATTAATTTGATTTTATGCATTGTTATTGAAAAAATTGAAATTTCATTTAATAAATAAAATGAATTTAATTTTCGCAATGATCCCAATAGCTTGCACCTAAGTGCGACATATGTTTTCGGCATGCATTTGATCATATAAACACGATTTTAATCAAATTAATTCGACTTTATGCATTGTTATTGAAAAAATTGAAATTTCATTTAATAAATAAAATGAATTTAATTTTCGCAATGATCCCAATAGCTTGCACCTAAGTGCGAAACATGTTTTCGGCATGCATTTGATCATTTAAACTTGATTTAAATCAAATAAATTGGACTTTCTGCATTGTTATTGAAAAAATTGAAATTTCATTTATTAAATAAAATAAATTTAATTTTTGCAATGATCCTAGTAGTTTGCACCTAAGTGTGACACATGTTTTTGGCATGCATTTAATTATATAAACTTGATTTCAATCAAATAAATTCGACATTATGCATTGTTATACAAAAAATTGATAGTTCATTTAATAAATAAAATTAATTTAATTTTTGCAATGATCCTAGTAGCTTACACCTGAGTGCGACAAAAGTTTTCGGCAAGGATTTGATCATATAAACACGATTTCAATTAAATTAATTCGACTTTATGCATTGTTTTTGAAAAAATTGACATTTCATTTAATCAATAAATTAAATTTAATTTTTGCAATAATCCTAATCGCTTGCAACTAAATGCGACACATGTTTCTGTTATGCATTTGATCATATAAACACGATTTCAATCAAATAGATTCGACTTTATGCATTGTTTTTGAAAAAATTGAAATTTCATTCAATATATAAATTAAATTTAATTTTTGCAATGATCCAAATAGCTTGCACCTAAGTGCGACACATGTTTTAGGCATGCATTTGATCATTTAAACACGATTTAAATCAATTAAATTCGACTTTATGCATTGTTATTGAAAAAATTGAAAATCCATTTAATAAATAAAATAAATTTAATTTTTGCAATGATCCTAATTGCTTGCACCTAAGTGTGACACATGTTTTAGGCATGCATTTGATCATTTAAACTTGATTTCAATCAAATAAACTCGATTTAATGCATTGTTATTGAAAAAATTGAAATTTCATTTAATAAATAAAATAAATTTAATTTTTGAAATGATCCTAATAGCTTGCACCTAAGTGTGATACATGTTTTCGGCATGCATTTGTTTATTTAAACTTGATTTCAATCAAATAAATTCGACTTTATGCATTGTTATTGAAAGAATTGAAATTTCATTTAATAAATAAAATGAATTTAATTTTTCAATGATCCTAATAGCTTGCACCTAAGTGTGACACATGTTTTCGGCATGCATTTGATCATTTAAACTTGATTTCAATCAAATAAATTCGACTTCATGCATTGTTATTGAAAAAATTGAAATTTCATTTAATAAATAAAATAAATTTAATTTTTGCAATGATCCTAATAGCTTGCACCTAAGTGTGACACATGTTTTCGGCATGCATTTGATCATATAAACACGATTTTAATCAAATATATACGACTTTATGCATTGTTATTGAAAAAATAGAAATTTCATTTCATAAATAAAATAAATTTAATTTTTGAAATGATCCTAATAGCTTGCACCTAAGTGTGACACATGTTTTCGGCATGCATTTGTTTATTTAAACTTGATTTCAATCAAATAAATTCGACTTTATGCATTGGTATTGAAAAAATTGAAATTTCATTTAATAAATAAAATAAGTTTAATTTTTGAAATGATCCTAATAGCTTGCACCTAAGTGTGACACATGTTTTCGGCATGCATTTGTTTATTTAAACTTGATTTCAATCAAATAAATTCGACTTTATGCATTGTTATTGAAAAAATTGAAATTTCATTTAATAAATAAAATAAATTTAATTTTTGCAATGATCCTAATAGCTTGCACCTAAGTGTGACACATGTTTTCGGCATGCATTCGATCATATAAACACGATTTCAATCAAATATATCCGACTTTATGCATTGTTATTGAAAAAATAGAAATTTCATTTAATAAATAAAATAAATTTAATTTTTGAAATGATCCTAATTGCTTGCACCTTAGTGCGACACATATTTTTGGCATGCATTTGATCATTTAGACTTGATTTCAATCAAATAAATTCGACTTTATGCATTGTTATTGAAAAAATTGAAATTTCATTTAATAAATAAATTAAATTTAATTTTTGCAATAATCCTAATAGCTTGCACCTAAGTGCGACTAAAGTTTTCGGCATGCATTTGATTATATAAACACATTTTCAATTAAATTAATTCGACTTTATGCATTGTTATTGAAAAAATTGAAATTTCATTTAATAAATAAAATAAATATAATTTTTGCAATGATCCTAATAGCTTGCACCTAAGTGCGACACATGTTTTTGGCATGCATTTGATCATTTAAACTTGATTTAAATCAAATAAATTCGACTTTATGCATTGTTATTGAAATAATTGAAATTTCATTTAATAAATAAAATAAATTTAATTTTTGCAATGATCCTAACAGCTTGCACCTAAGTGCGACACATGTTTTCGGCATGCATTTGATCATATAAACACTATTTCATTCAAATTAATTCGACTTTATGCATTGTAATTGAAAAAATTGAAATTTCATTTAATAAATAAAATAAATTTAATTTTTGCAATGATCCTAAAAGCTTGCACCTAGGTGTGACACATGTTTTCGGCCTTCATTTGATCATATAAACACGATTTTAATCAAATGAACTCGAGTTTATGCATTGTTATTGAAAAAATTGAAATTTCATTAAATAAATAAAATAAATTTAATTTTTGCAATGATCCTAATAGCGTGCACCTAAGTGTGACACATGTTTTCGGCATGCATTTGATCATGTAAACACGATTTCAATCAAATTAGTTCGACTTTATGCATTGTTATTGAAAAAATTGAAATTTCATTTAATAAATAAAATAAATTTAATTTTTGCAATGATCCTAAAAGCTTGCACCTAGGTGTGACACATGTTTTCGGCTTTCATTTGATCATATAAACACGATTTTAATCAAATGAACTCGAGTTTATGCATTGTTATTGAAAAAATTGAAATTTCATTAAATAAATAAAATAAATTTAATTTTTGCAATGATCCTAATAGCGTGCACCTAAGTGTGACACATGTTTTCGGCATGCATTTGATCATGTAAACACGATTTCAATCAAATTAGTTCGACTTTATGCATTGTTATTAAAAAAATTGAAATTTCATTTAATAAATAAAATAAATTTAATTTTTGCAATGATCCTAACAGCTTGCACCTAAGTGCGACACAAGTTTTTAGCATGCATTTGATCATTTAAACTTGATTTCTATCAAATTAATTCGGCTTTATGCATTGTTATTGAAAAAATTTACATTTCTTTTAATAAATAAATTAAATTTAATTTTTGCAATGATCCTAATAGCTTGCACCCAAGTGCGACGCATGATTTCAACATGCATTTGATCATATAAACACGATTTCAATCTAATAAATTCGACTTTTGCATTGTTTTTGAAAAATATGACATTTCATTTAATAAATAAATTAAATTTAATTTTTGCAATAATCCTAATAGCTTGCACCTAAGTGCGACACATGTTTTCGGAATGCATTTGATCATATTAACACGATTTTAATCAAATATATCCGACTTTATGCATTGTTATTGAAAAAATAGAAATTTCATTTAATAAATAAAATAAATTTAATTTTTGCTATGATCCTAACAGCTTGCACCTAAGTGCGACACATGTTTTCGGGATGCATTTGATCATATTAACACGATTTCAATCAAATATATCCGACTTTATGCATTGTTATTGAAAAAATAGAAATTTCATTTAATAAATAAAATAAATTTAATTTTTGCTATGATCCTAACAGCTTGCACCTAAGTGCGACACATGTTTTCGGGATGCATTTGATCATATTAACACGATTTCAATCAAATATATCCGACTTTATGCATTGTTATTGAAAAAATAGAAATTTCATTTAATAAATAAAATAAATTTAATTTTTGCTATGATCCTAACAGCTTGCACCTAAGTGTGATACATGTTTTCGGCATGCACTTGATCATATACACACGATTTGAATAAAATAAATACGACTTTATGCATTGTTATTGCAAAAATTGAAATTCCATTTAATAAATAAAATAATTTTAATTTTCGCAATGATCCTAATAGCTTGCACCGAAGTGCGACACATGTTTTAGGTATGCATTTGATCATTTGAACACGATTTCAATCAAATAAATTCGACTTTATGCATTGTTATTGAAAAAATTGAAATTCCATTTAATAAATAAAATAATTTTAATTTTCGCAATGATCCTAATAGCTTGCACCTGAGTGCGACACATGTTTTAGGCATGCATTTGATCATTTGAACACGATTTCAATCAAATAAATTCGACTTTATGCATTGTTATTGAAAAAATTGAAATTCCATTTAATAAATTAAATAATTTTAATTTTTGCAATGATCCTAATAGCTTGCACCTAAGTACGATATATGTTTTGGGCATGCATTTGATCATTTAAACTTGATTTCAATCAAATAAATTCTACTTTATGAATTGTTTTTGAAAAAATTGAAATTTCTTTCAATAAATAAATTAAATTTAATTTTTGCAAAGATCATAATAGCTTGCAACTAAGTGCGACACATGTTTTGGGCATGCATTTGATCATTTGAACACGATTTCAATTAAATAAATTCGACTTTATGCATTGTTATTGAAAAAATTTAAATTTCATTTAATAAATAAAATAAATTTAATTTTGGCAATGATCCTAATAGCTTGCACCTAAGTGCGACACATGTTTTAGGCATGCATTTGATCATTTGAACACGATTTTAATCAAATAAATTCGACTTTATGCATTGTTATTGAAAAAATTGAAATTCCATTTAATAAATTAAATAATTTTAATTTTTGCAATGATCCTAATAGCTTGCACCTAAGTACGATATATGTTTTGGGCATGCATTTGATCATTTAAACTTGATTTCAATCAAATAAATTCTACTTTATGAATTGTTTTTGAAAAAATTGAAATTTCTTTCAATAAATAAATTAAATTTAATTTTTGCAATGATCATAATAGCTTGCAACTAAGTGCGACACATGTTTTCGGCATTCATTTGATCATATAAACATGATTTTAATTAAATTAATTCGACTTTATGCATTGTTATTGAAAAAATTGAAATTTCATTTAATAAATAAAATAAATTTAATTTTTGCAATGATCCTGATAGCTTGCACCTAAGTGTGACACAAGTTTTCGGCATGCATTTTATCATATAAATACGATTTCAATCAAATATATCCGACTTTATGCATTGTTATTGAAAAAATAGAAATTTCATTTAATAAATAAAATAAATTTAATTTTTGCAATGATCCTGATAGCTTGCACCTAAGTGTGACACATGTTTTCGGCATGCATTTGATCATCTTAACACGATTTCAATAAAATATATCCGACTTTATGCATTGTTATTAAAAAAATTGAAATTTCATTTAATAAATAAAATAAATTTAATTTTTGCAATGATCCTGATAGCTTGCACCTAAGTGTGACACAAGTTTTTGGCATGCATTTGATCATATAAATACGGTTTTAATCAAATATATCCGACTTTATGCATTGGTATTGAAAAAATTGAAATTTCATTTAATAAATAAAATAAATTTAATTTTGGCAATGATCCTAATAGCTTGCACCTAAGTGCGACACATGTTTTAGGCATGCATTTGATCATTTGAACACGATTTCAATCAAATAAATTCGACTTTATGCGTTGTTATTGAAAAAAATGAAATTTCATTTAATAAATAAAATAAATTTAATTTTGGCAATGATCCTAATAGCTTGCACCTAAGTGCGACACATGTTTTAGGCCTGCATTTGATCATTTGAACACGATTTCAATCAAATAAATTCGACTTTATGCATTGTTATTGAAAAAATTGAAATTCCATTTAATAAATTAAATAATTTTAATTTTTGCAATGATCCTAATAGCTTGCACCTAAGTACGATATATGTTTTGGGCATGCATTTGATCATTTAAACTTGATTTCAATCAAATAAATTCTACTTTATGAATTGTTTTTGAAAAAATTGAAATTTCTTTCAATAAATAAATTAAATTTAATTTTTGCAATGATCATAATAGCTTGCAACTAAGTGCGACACATGTTTTCGGCATTCATTTGATCATATAAACATGATTTTAATTAAATTAATTCGACTTTATGCATTGTTATTGAAAAAATTGAAATTTCATTTAATAAATAAAATAAATTTAATTTTTGCAATGATCCTGATAGCTTGCACCTAAGTGTGACACAAGTTTTCGGCATGCATTTGATCATATAAATACGATTTCAATCAAATATATCCGACTTTATGCATTGTTATTGAAAAAATAGAAATTTCATTTAATAAATAAAATAAATTTAATTTTTGCAATGATCCCAATAGCTTGCACCTAAGTGCGACACATGTTTTCGGCAGGAATTTGATCATATAAACACGATTTCAATCAAATTAATTCGACTTTATGCATATTTATTGAAAAAATTGAAATTTCATTTAATAAATAAAATTAATTTAATTTTTGCAATGATCCCAATAGCTTGCACCTAAGTGTGACACAAGTTTTTGGCATGCATTTGATCATATAATTACGATTTCAATCAAATATATCTGACTTTATGCATTGTTATTAAAAAAATAGAAATTTCATTTAATAAATAAAATAAATTTAATTTTTGCAATGATCCCAATAGCTTGCACCTAAGTGCGACACATGTTTTCGGCAGGCATTTGATCATATAAACACGATTTCAATCAAATAAATTCGACTTAATACATTGTCATTGAAAAAATTGAAATTTCATTTAATAAATAAAATAAATTTAATTTTTGCAATGATCCCAATAGCTTGCACCTAAGTGTGACACATGTTTTCGGCATGCATTTGATCATATAAACACGATTCTAATCAAATTATTCGACTTAATGCATTGTTTTTGAAAAAATTGAAATTTCATTTAACAAATAAAATAAATTTAATTTTTGCAATGATCCTAACAGCTTGCACTCAAGTGCGACACATGTTTTCGGCATGCATTTCATCACACAAACACGATTTTAATCAAATTAGATCGACTTTATGCATTGTTATTGAAAAAATTGAAATTTCATTTAATAAATAAAATAAATTTAATTTTTGCAATGATCCTGATAGCTTGCACCTAAGTGTGACACAAGTTTTCGGCATGCATTTGATCATATAAATACGATTTCAATCAAATATATCCGACTTTATGCATTGTTATTGAAAAAATAGAAATTTCATTTAATAAATAAAATAAATTTAATTTTTGCAATGATCCCAATAGCTTGCACCTAAGTGCGACACATGTTTTCGGCAGGCATTTGATCATATAAACACGATTTCAATCAAATAAATTCGACTTAATACATTGTCATTGAAAAAAATTGAAATTTCATTTAATAAATAAAATAAATTTAATTTTTGCAATGATCCCAATAGCTTGCACCTAAGTGTGACACAAGTTTTCGGCATGCATTTGATCATATAAATACGATTTCAATCAAATATATCCGACTTTATGCATTGGTATTGAAAAAATAGAAATTTCATTTAATAAATAAAATAAATTTAATTTTTGCAATGATCCCAATAGCTTGCACCTAAGTGCGACACATGTTTTCGGCAGGCATTTGATCATATAAACACGATTTCAATCAAATAAATTCGACTTAATACATTGTCATTGAAAAAATTGAAATTTCATTTAATAAATAAAATAAATTTAATTTTTGCAATGATCCCAATAGCTTGCACCTAAGTGTGACACATGTTTTCGGCATGCATTTGATCATATAAACACGATTCTAATCAAATTATTCGACTTAATGCATTGTTTTTGAAAAAATTGAAATTTCATTTAACAAATAAAATAAATTTAATTTTTGCAATGATCCTAACAGCTTGCACTCAAGTGCGACACATGTTTTCGGCATGCATTTCATCACACAAACACGATTTTAATCAAATTAGATCGACTTTATGCATTGTTATTGAAAAAATTGAAATTTCATTTAATAAATAAAATAAATTTAATTTTAGCAATGATCCTAAAAGCTTGCACCTAAGTGTGACACATGTTTTCGGCTTTCATTTGATCATATTAACACGATATTAATCAAATGAACTCGAGTTTATGCATTGTTATTGAAAAAATTGAAATTTCATTTAATAAATAAAATAAATTTAATTTTGGCAATGATCCTAATAGCTTGCACCTAAGTGCGACACATGTTTTAGGCATGCATTTGATCATTTGAACACGATTTCAATCAAATAAATTCGACTTTATGCGTTGTTATTGAAAAAATTGAAATTTCATTTAATAAATAAAATAAATTTAATTTTGGCAATGATCCTAATAGCTTGCACCTAAGTGCGACACATGTTTTAGGCCTGCATTTGATCATTTGAACACGATTTCAATCAAATAAATTCGACTTTATGCATTGTTATTGAAAAAATTGAAATTCCATTTAATAATCGCCGGAAACTTGGCCTGCCAGAATTAAAGTTAGGAGAAGCTTAAATTAAATAATTTTAATTTTTGCAATGATCCTAATAGCTTGCACCTAAGTACGATATATGTTTTGGGCATGCATTTGATCATTTAAACTTGATTTCAATCAAATAAATTCTACTTTATGAATTGTTTTTGAAAAAATTGAAATTTCTTTCAATAAATAAATTAAATTTAATTTTTGCAATGATCATAATAGCTTGCAACTAAGTGCGACACATGTTTTCGGCATTCATTTGATCATATAAACATGATTTTAATTAAATTAATTCGACTTTATGCATTGTTATTGAAAAAATTGAAATTTCATTTAATAAATAAAATAAATTTAATTTTTGCAATGATCCTGATAGCTTGCACCTAAGTGTGACACAAGTTTTCGGCATGCATTTGATCATATAAATACGATTTCAATCAAATATATCCGACTTTATGCATTGTTATTGAAAAAATAGAAATTTCATTTAATAAATAAAATAAATTTAATTTTTGCAATGATCCCAATAGCTTGCACCTAAGTGCGACACATGTTTTCGGCAGGCATTTGATCATATAAACACGATTTCAATCAAATTAATTCGACTTTATGCATATTTATTGAAAAAATTGAAATTTCATTTAATAAATAAAATTAATTTAATTTTTGCAATGATCCCAATAGCTTGCACCTAAGTACGATATATGTTTTGGGCATGCATTTGATCATTTAAACTTGATTTCAATCAAATAAATTCTACTTTATGAATTGTTTTTGAAAAAATTGAAATTTCTTTCAATAAATAAATTAAATTTAATTTTTGCAATGATCCTGATAGCTTGCACCTAAGTGTGACACAAGTTTTTGGCATGCATTTGATCATATAATTACGATTTCAATCAAATATATCTGACTTTATGCATTGTTATTAAAAAAATAGAAATTTCATTTAATAAATAAAATAAATTTAATTTTTGCAATGATCCCAATAGCTTGCACCTAAGTGCGACACATGTTTTCGGCAGGCATTTGATCATATAAACACGATTTCAATCAAATAAATTCGACTTAATACATTGTCATTGAAAAAATTGAAATTTCATTTAATAAATAAAATAAATTTAATTTTTGCAATGATCCCAATAGCTTGCACCTAAGTGTGACACATGTTTTCGGCATGCATTTGATCATATAAACACGATTCTAATCAAATTATTCGACTTAATGCATTGTTTTTGAAAAAATTGAAATTTCATTTAACAAATAAAATAAATTTAATTTTTGCAATGATCCTAACAGCTTGCACTCAAGTGCGACACATGTTTTCGGCATGCATTTCATCACACAAACACGATTTTAATCAAATTAGATCGACTTTATGCATTGTTATTGAAAAAATTGAAATTTCATTTAATAAATAAAATAAATTTAATTTTTGCAATGATCCTGATAGCTTGCACCTAAGTGTGACACAAGTTTTCGGCATGCATTTGATCATATAAATACGATTTCAATCAAATATATCCGACTTTATGCATTGTTATTGAAAAAATAGAAATTTCATTTAATAAATAAAATAAATTTAATTTTTGCAATGATCCCAATAGCTTGCACCTAAGTGCGACACATGTTTTCGGCAGGCATTTGATCATATAAACACGATTTCAATCAAATAAATTCGACTTAATACATTGTCATTGAAAAAATTGAAATTTCATTTAATAAATAAAATAAATTTAATTTTTGCAATGATCCCAATAGCTTGCACCTAAGTGTGACACAAGTTTTCGGCATGCATTTGATCATATAAATACGATTTCAATCAAATATATCCGACTTTATGCATTGGTATTGAAAAAATAGAAATTTCATTTAATAAATAAAATAAATTTAATTTTTGCAATGATCCCAATAGCTTGCACCTAAGTGCGACACATGTTTTCGGCAGGCATTTGATCATATAAACACGATTTCAATCAAATAAATTCGACTTAATACATTGTCATTGAAAAAATTGAAATTTCATTTAAAAAAATAAAATAAATTTAATTTTTGCAATGATCCCAATAGCTTGCACCTAAGTGTGACACATGTTTTCGGCATGCATTTGATCATATAAACACGATTCTAATCAAATTATTCGACTTAATGCATTGTTTTTGAAAAAATTGAAATTTCATTTAACAAATAAAATAAATTTAATTTTTGCAATGATCCTAACAGCTTGCACTCAAGTGCGACACATGTTTTCGGCATGCATTTCATCACACAAACACGATTTTAATCAAATTAGATCGACTTTATGCATTGTTATTGAAAAAATTGAAATTTCATTTAATAAATAAAATAAATTTAATTTTAGCAATGATCCTAAAAGCTTGCACCTAAGTGTGACACATGTTTTCGGCTTTCATTTGATCATATTAACACGATATTAATCAAATGAACTCGAGTTTATGCATTGTTATTGAAAAAATTGAAATTTCATTAAATAAATAAAATAAATTTAATTTTTGCAATGATCCTAATAGCGTGCACCTAAGTGTGACACATGTTTTCGGCATGCATTTGATCATGTTAACACGATTTCAATCAAATTAGTTCGACTTTATGCATTGTTATTGAAAAAATTGAAATTTCATTTAATAAATAAAATAAATTTAATTTTTGCAATGATCCTAACAGCTTGCACTCAAGTGCGACACATGTTTTCGGCATGCATTTGATCACACAAACACGATTTCAATCAAATTAGATCGACTTTATGCATTGTTATTGAAAAAATTGAAATTTTATTTAATAAATAAAATAAATTTAATTTTAGCAATGATCCTTAAAGCTTGCACCTAAGTGTGACACATGTTTTCGGCATGCATTTGTTTATTTAAACTTGATTTCAATCAAATAAATTCGACTTTATCCGTTGTTATTAAAAAAATTGAAATTTCATTTAATAAACAAAATAAATTTAATTTTTGCAATGATCCCAATAGCTTGCACCTAAGTGCGATACATGTTTTCGGCATGCATTTGATCTTATAAACACGATTTCAAACAAATTAATTCGACTTTATGCATTGTTATTAAAAAAATTGAAATTTCATTTAATAAATAAAATAAATTTAATTTTTGCAATGATCCTAACAGCTTGCACTCAAGTGCGACACATGTTTTTGGGATGCATTTGATCATTTAAACTTGATTTCAATCAAATAAATTCGACTTTATGCATTGTTATTGAAAAAATTGAAATTTCATTTAATAAATAAAATAAATTTACTGATTGAGGTTGGCGGCACTTACTTCGTGATACATTTTTAATTAAATAAAACACACTTTTACTTAGTTAATATCACACTGTTTATTTTATTAGTGACTGCAGTTTCGATCAAACAATGATCATTATCAAACTATAAGTAACGTAATTACAAAGAAACATCTTAATTTATACCGCGTTAAACAGAGGCCTAATGTTCTCGCCTCTGTTTAACGCGGTATAAATTAAGATGTTTCTTTGTAATTACGTTACTTATAGTTTGATAATGATCATTGTTTGATCGAAACTGCAGTCACTAATAAAATAAACAGTGTGATATTAACTAAGTAAAAGTGTGTTTTATTTAAAATAAATTTAATTTTTGCAATGATCCTAACAGCTTGCACATAAGTGCGCCACATGTTATCGGCATGCATTTGATCATATAAACATGATTTCAATCAAAGAAATTCGACTTTATGCATTGTTATTGAAAAAATTGAAATTTCATTTAATAAGTAAATTAAATTTAATTTTTGCAATAATCCTAATAGCTTGCACCTAAGTGTGACACATGTTTTCGGCATGCATTTGATCATATAAACACGATTTCAATCAAATAAATTCGACTTTATGCATTGTTATTGAAAAAATTGAAATTTCATTTAATAAATAAATTAAATTTAATTTTTGCGAAAATCCTAATAGCTTGCACCGAAGTAAGACACACGTTTTAGGCATGGATTTGATCATTTAAATACGATTTTAATTAAATAAATTCGACTTTACGCATTGTTATTGAAAAAATTGAAATTCCATTTAATAAATAAAATAAATTTAATTTTTGCAATGATCCCAATAGCTTGCACCTAAGTGCGACACATCTTTTCGGCATGCATTTAATCATATAAACACGATTTCGATTAAATTAATTTGACTTTATGCATTGTTATTGAAAAAATTGAAATTTCATTTAATAAATAAAATAAATTTAATTTTTGCAATGATCCCAATAGCTTGCACCTAAGTGCGACACATGTTTTAGGCATGCTTTTGATTATATAAACACGATTTCAATCAAATCAATTCGACTTTATGCATTGTTATTGAAAAAATTGAAATTTCATTTAAAAAATAAAATAAATTTAATTTTTGCAATGATCCTAATTGCTTGCACCTAAGTGTGACACATGTTTTTGGCATGCATTTGATCATTTAAACTTGATTTCAATCAAATAAATTCGACTTTATGCATTGTTATTGAAAAAATTGAAATTTCATTTAATAAATAAAATAAATTTAATTTTTGCAATGATCCTAAAAGCTTGCACCTAGGTGTGACACATGTTTTCGGCTTTCATTTGATCATATAAACACGATTCTAATCAAATGAACTCGAGTTTATGCATTGTTATTGAAAAAATTGAAATTTCATTTAATAAATAAAATGAATTTAATTTTTGCAATGATCCTAACAGCTTGCACCTAAGTGTGACACATGTTTTCGGCATGCATTTGATCATTTAAACACGATTTCAATCAAATAAATTCGACTTTATGCATTGGTTTTAAAAAAATGGAAATTCCATTTAATAAATAAAATAAATTTAATTTTTGCAATGATCCTAATAGCTTGCACCTAAGTGCGACACATGTTTTCGTCATGCATTTGATCATCTAAACACGATTTCAATCAAATATATCCGACTTTATGCATTGGTATTGAAAAAATTGAAATTTCATTTAATAAATAAAATAAATTTAATTTTTGCAATGATCCAAACAGCTTGCACCTAAGTGCGACACATGTTTTCGGCATGCATTTGATCATATAATCACGTTTTCAGTCAAATTAATTCGACTTTATGCATTGTTATTGAAAAAATTGAAATTTCGTTTAATAAATAAAATAAATTTAATTTTTGCAATGATCCAAATAGCTTGCACCTAAGTGCGATACATGTTTTCTGCATGCATTTGATCATCTAAACACGATTTCAATCAAATTAATTTGACTTTATGCATATTTATTGAAAAAATTGAGATTTCATTTAATAAATAAAATAAATTTAATTTTTGCAATGATCCCAACAGCTTGCACCTAAGTGCGACACATGTTTTTGGCATGCATTTGATCTTATAAACACGATTTCAAACTAATTAATTCGACTTTATGCATTGTTATTGAAAAAATTGAAATTTCATTTAATAAATAAAATAAATTTAATTTTTGCAATGATCCTAAAAGCTTGCACCTAAGTGTGACACATGTTTTCGGCTTTCATTTGATCATATAAACACGATTTTAATCAAATGAACTCGAGTTTATGCATTGTTATTGAAAAAATTGAAATTTCATTTAATAAATAAAATAAATTTAATTTTTGCAATGATCCTAACAGCTTGCACCTAAGTGCGACACATGTTTTTGGCATGCATTTGATCATTTAAACTTGATTTTAATCAAATTAATTCGGCTTTATGCATTGTTATTGAAAAAATTGAAATTCCATTTAATGAATAAAATAAATTTAATTTTTGCAATGATCCTAATAGCTTGCATCTAAGTGCGACACATGTTTTTGGCATGCATTTAATCATTTAAACATGATTTCAATCAAATAAATTCGACTTTATGCATTGTTATTGAAGGAATTGAAATTTCATTTAATAAATAAAATAAATTTAATTTTTGCAATGATCCTAACAGCTTGCACCTAAGTGCGACACATGTTTTTGGCATGCATTTGATCATATAAACACGATTTAAATCAAATAAATTCCACTTTATGCATTGTTATTGAAAAAATTGAAATTTCATTTAATAAATTAAATAAATTTAATTTTTGCAATGATCCTAGTAGCTTGCACTTAAGTGTGACACATGTTTTCGGCATGCATTTGATCATTTAAACACGATTTCAATCAAATAAATTCGACTTTTGCATTGTTTTTGAAAAATATGACATTTCATTTAATAAATAAATTAAATTTAATTTTTGCAATAATCCCAATTGCTTGCACCTGAGTGCGACACATGTTTTCGACATGCATTTAATCATATAAAAACGATTTCAATTAAATAGATTCGACTTTTTGCATTGTTTTTGAAAAACTTGAAATTTCATTTAATTTATAAAATAAATTTAATTTTTGCAATGATCCTAGTAGCTTGCACTTAAGTGTGACACATGTTTTCGGCATGCATTTGATATTATAAACACGATTTCAATCAAATTAATTTGACTTTATGCATTGGTATTAAAAAAATTGAAATTTCATATAATAAATAAAATAAATTTAATTTTTGAAATGATCCTAATAGCTTGCACCTTAGTGCGACACATGTTTTCGGCATGCATTTGATCATATAAACACGATTTCAATCAAATTAATTCGACTTTATGCATTGTTTTTGAAAATATTAAAATTTCATTTAATAAATAAAATAAATTTAATTTTTGCAATGATCCTTATAGCTTGCACCTAAGTGTGACACATGTTTTCGGCATGCATTTGATATTATAAACACGATTTCAATCAAATTAATTTGACTTTATGCATTGGTATTGAAAAAATTGAAATTTCATTTAATAAATAAAATAAATTTAATTTTTGCAATGATCCTAACAGCTTGCACCTAAGTGTGACACATGTTTTAGGCATGCATTTGATCATTTAAACACGATTTCAATCAAATAAATTCGACTTTATGCATTGTTTTTGAAAAAATTTAAATTCCTTTTAATAAATAAAATAAATTTAATTTTTGCAATGATCCTAATAGCTTGCACCTAAGTGCGACACATGTTTTGGGCATGCATTTGATCATTTAAACTTGATTTCAAATAAATAAATTCGACTTTATGCATTGTTATTGAAATAATTGAAATTTCATTTAATAAATAAAATAAATTTAATTTTTGCAATGATCCTTATGGCTTGCACCTAAGTGTGACACATGTTTTCGGCATGCATTTGATATTATAAACACGATTTCAATCAAATTAATTTGACTTTATGCATTGGTATTAAAAAAATTGAAATTTCATATAATAAATAAAATAAATTTAATTTTTGAAATGATCCTAATAGCTTGCACCTTAGTGCGACACATGTTTTCGGCATGCATTTGATCATATAAACACGATTTCAATCAAATTAATTCGACTTTATGCATTGTTTTTGAAAATATTAAAATTTCATTTAATAAATAAAATAAATTTAATTTTTGCAATGATCCTTATAGCTTGCACCTAAGTGTGACACATGTTTTCGGCATGCATTTGATATTATAAACACGATTTCAATCCAATTAATTTGACTTTATGCATTGGTATTGAAAAAATTGAAATTTCATTTAATAAATAAAATAAATTTAATTTTTGCAATGATCCTAACAGCTTGCACCTAAGTGTGACACATGTTTTAGGCATGCATTTGATCATTTAAACACGATTTCAATCAAATAAATTCGACTTTATGCATTGTTATTGAAAAAATTGAAATTTCATTTAATAAATAAAATAAATTTAATTTTTGCAATGATCCTAATTGCTTGCACCTAAGTGTGACACATGTTTTTGGCATGCATTTGATCATTTAAACTTGATTTCAATTAAATAAAATCGACTTTACGCATTGTTATTGAAAAAATTGAAATTTCATTTAATAAATAAAATAAATTTAATTTTTGCAATGATCCTTATGGCTTGCACCTAAGTGTGACACATGTTTTCGGCATGCATTTGATATTATAAACACGATTTCAATCAAATTAATTTGACTTTATGCATTGGTATTGAAAAAATTGAAATTTCATTTAATAAATAAAATAAATTTAATTTTTGCAATGATCCTAACAGCTTGCACCTAAGTGTGACACATGTTTTAGGCATGCATTTGATCATTTAAACACGATTTCAATCAAATAAATTCGACTTTATGCATTGTTATTGAAAAAATTGAAATTCCATTTAATAAATAAAATAAATTTAATATTTGCAATGATCCTAACAGCTTGCACCTAAGTGCGACACATGTTTTCGGCATGCATTTAATGATATAAACACGATTTCAATCAAATTAATTCGACTTTATTCATTGTTATTGAAAAAATTGAAATTTCATTTAATAAATCAAATATTTTTAATTTTTGCAATGATCCTTATAGCTTGCACCTAAGTGCGACACATGTTTTTGGCATGAATTTGATCATTTAAACTTGATTTCAATCAAATAAATTCGACTTTATGCATTGTTATTAAAATAATTGAAATTTCATTTAATAAATTAAATAAATTTAATTTTTGCAATGATCCTAACAGCTTGCACCTAAGTGTGACACATGTTTTCGGCATGCATTTGAAATTATAAACACGATTTCAATCAAATTAATTTGACTTTATGCATTGGTATTAAAAAAATTGAAATTTCATTTAATAAATAAAATAAATTTAATTTTTGAAATGATCCTAATAGCTTGCACCTAAGTGTGACACATGTTTTCGGCATGCATTTGATCATCTAAACTTGATTTCAAATAAATAAATTCGACTTTATGCATTGTTATTGAAATAATTGAAATTTCATTTAATAAATAAAATAAATTTAATTTTTGCAATGATCCTTATGGCTTGCACCTAAGTGTGACAAATGTTTTCGGCATGCATTTGATATTATAAACACGATTTCAATTAAATTAATTTGACTTTATGCATTGGTATTGAAAAAATTGAAATTTCATTTAATAAATAAAATAAATTTAATTTTTGCAATGATCCTAACAGCTTGCACCTAAGTGTGACACATGTTTTAGGCATGCATTTGATCATTTAAACACGATTTCAATCAAATAAATTCGACTTTATGCATTGTTATTGAAAAAATTGAAATTCCATTTAATAAATAAAATAAATTTAATTTTTGCAATGATCCTAACAGCTTGCACCTAAGTGCGACACATGTTTTCGGCATGCATTTGATGATATAAACACGATTTCAATCAAATTAATTCGACTTTATTCATTGTTATTGAAAAAAATGAAATTTCATTTAATAAATAAAATAAATTTAATTTTTGCAATGATCCTTATAGCTTGCACCTAAGTGCGACCCATGTTTTTGGCATGCATTTGATCATTTAAACTTGATTTCAATTAAATAAATTCGACTTTATGCATTGTTATTAAAATAATTGAAATTTCATTTAATAAATAAAATAAATTTAATTTTTGCAATGATCCTAACAGCTTGCACCTAAGTGCGACACATGTTTTTGGCATGCATTTGACCATATAAACACGATTTCAATCAAATTAATTCGGCTTTATGCATTGTTATTGAAAAAATTGAAATTTCATTTAATAAATAAAATTAATTTAATTTTTGCAATGATCCTAACAGCTTGCACCTTAGTGCGATACATGTTTTCGGCATGCATTTGATCATATAAACACGATTTCAATCAAATTAATTCGGCTTTATGCATTGTTATTGAAAAAATTGAAATTTCATTTAATAAATAAAATTAATTTAATTTTTGCAATGATCCTAACAGCTTGCACCTAAGTGCGACACAAGTTTTCGGCATGCATTTGATCATATAAACACGATTTCAATCAATATAATTGGGCTTTATGCATTGTTATTGAAAAAATTGAAATTTCATTTAATAAATAAAATTAATTTAATTTTTGCAATGATCCTAACAGCTTGCACCCAGGTGCGACACATGTTTTCGGCATGCATTTGATCATATAAACACGATATCAATCAAATTAATTCGGCTTTATGCATTGTTATTGAAAAAATTGAAATTTCATTTAATAAATAAAATTAATTTAATTTTTGCAATGATCCTAACAGCTTGCACCCAGGTGCGACACATGTTTTCGGCATGCATTTGACCATATAAACACGATTTCAATCAAATTAATTCGGCTTTATGCATTGTTATTGAAAAAATTGAAATTTCATTTAATAAATAAAATTAATTTAATTTTTGCAATGATCCTAACAGCTTGCACCTTAGTGCGATACATGTTTTCGGCATGCATTTGATCATATAAACACGATTTCAATCAAATTAATTCGGCTTTATGCATTGTTATTGAAAAAATTGAAATTTCATTTAATAAATAAAATTAATTTAATTTTTGCAATGATCCTAACAGCTTGCACCTAAGTGCGACACAAGTTTTCGGCATGCATTTGATCATATAAACACGATTTCAATCAATATAATTGGGCTTTATGCATTGTTATTGAAAAAATTGAAATTTCATTTAATAAATAAAATAAATTTAATTTTTGCAATGATCCTAACAGCTTGCACCTAAGTGCGACACATGTTTTCGGCATGCATTTGATCATATAAACACGATATCAATCAAATTAATTCGACTTTATGCATTGTTATTAAAATAATTGAAATTCCTTTTAATAAATAAAATAAATTTAATTTTTGCAATGATCCTAACAGCTTGCACCTTAGTGCGACACATGTTTTCGGCATGCATTTGATCATATAAACACGATTTCAATTAATATAATTCGACTTTATGCATTGTTATTGAAAAAATTGAAATTTCATTTAATAAATGAAATAAATTTAATTTTTGCAATGATCCTAACAGCTTGCACCTTAGTGCGATACATGTTTTTGGCATGCATTTGACCATATAAACACGATTTCAATCAAATTAATTCGGCTTTATGCATTGTTATTGAAAAAATTGAAATTTCATTTAATAAATAAAATTAATTTAATTTTTGCAATGATCCTAACAGCTTGCACCTAAGTGCGACACAAGTTTTCGGCATGCATTTGATCATATAAACACGATTTCAATCAATATAATTGGGCTTTATGCATTGTTATTGAAAAAATTGAAATTTCATTTAATAAATAAAATTAATTTAATTTTTGCAATGATCCTAACAGCTTGCACCCAGGTGCGACACATGTTTTCGGCATGCATTTAATCATATAAACACGATTTCAATCAATATAATTCGACTTTATGCATTGTTATTGAAAAAATTGAAATTTCATTTAATAAATAAAATAAATTTAATTTTTGCAATGATCCTAACAGCTTGCACCTTAGTGCGATACATGTTTTCGGCATGCATTTGATCATATAAACACGATTTCAATCAATATAATTCGACTTTATGCATTGTTATTGAAAAAATTGAAATTTCATTAAATAAATAAAATAAATTTAATTTTTGCAATGATCCTAACAGCTTGCACCCAGGTGCGACACATGTTTTCGGCATGCATTTGATCATATAAACACGATTTCAATCAAATTAATTCGACTTTATGCATTGTTTTTGAAAAAATTTAAATTCCTTTTAATAAATAAAATAAATTTAATTTTTGCAATGATCCTAATAGCTTGCACCTAAGTGCGACACATGTTTTGGGCATGCATTTGATCATTTAAACTTGATTTCAAATAAATAAATTCGACTTTATGCATTGTTATTGAAAGAATTGAAATTTCATTTAATAAATAAAATAAATGTAATTTTTGCAATGATCCTAACAGCTTGCACCTTAGTGCGACACATGTTTTCGGCATGCATTTGATCATATAAACACGATTTCAATCAAATTAATTCGACTTTATGCATTGTTTTTGAAAAATTTTAAATTCCTTTTAATAAATAAAATAAATTTAATTTTTGCAATGATCCTAACAGCTTGCACCTTAGTGCGACACATGTTTTCGGCATGCATTTGATCATATAAACACGATTTCAATCAATATAATTCGACTTAATGCATTGTTATTGAAAAAATTGAAATTTCATTTAATAAATAAAATAAATTTAATTTTTGCAATGATCCTAACAGCTTGCACCCAGGTGCGACACATGTTTTCGGCATGCATTTGATCATATAAACACGATTTCAATCAAATTAATTCGACTTTATGCATTGTTATTGAAAAAATTTAAATTTCATTAAATAAATAAAATAAATTTAATTTTTGCAATGATCCTAACAGCTTGCACCTTAGTGCGACACATGTTTTCGGCATGCATTTGATCATATAAACACGATTTCAATCAATATAATTCGACTTAATGCATTGTTATTGAAAAAATTGAAATTTCATTTAATAAATAAAATAAATTTAATTTTTGCAATGATCCTAACAGCTTGCACCCAGGTGCGACACATGTTTTCGGCATGCATTTGATTATATAAACACGATTTCAATCAAATTAATTCGACTTTAAGCATTGTTTTTGAAAAAAATGAAATTCCTTTTAATAAATAAAATAAATTTAATTTTTGCAATGATCCCAATAGCTTGCACCTAAGTGCGACACATGTTTTCGGCATGCATTTGATCTTATAAACACGATTTCAAACAAATTAATTCGACTTTATGCATTGTTATTGAAAAAATTAAAATTTCATTTAATAAATAAAATAAATTTAATTTTTGCAATGATCCTAACAGCTTGCACTCAAGTGCGACACATGTTTTTGGGATGCATTTGATCATTTAAACTTGATTTCAATCAAATAAATTCGACTTTATGCATTGTTATTGAAAAAATTGAAATTTCATTTAATAAATAAAATAAATTTAATTTTTGCAATGATCCTAACAGCTTGCACCTTAGTGCGACACATGTTTTCGGCATGCATTTGATCATATAAACACGATTTCAATCAATATAATTCGACTTAATGCATTGTTATTGAAAAAATTGAAATTTCATTTAATAAATAAAATAAATTTAATTTTTGCAATGATCCTAACAGCTTGCACCCAGGTGCGACACATGTTTTCGGCATGCATTTGATCATATAAACACGATTTCAATCAAATTAATTCGACTTAATGCATTGTTATTGAAAAAATTGAAATTTCATTTAATAAATAAAATAAATTTAATTTTTGCAATGATCCTAATAGCTTGCACCCAAGTGCGACACATGTTTTTGGCATGCATTTAATCATTTAAACTTGATTTCAATTAAATAAATTCGACTTTATGCATTGTTATTGAAAAAATTGAAATTTCATTTAAAAAATAAAATAAATTTAATTTTTGCAATGATCCTAATAGCTTGCACCCAAGTGCGACACATGTTTTTGGCATGCATTTGATCATTTAAACTTGATTTCAATCACATAAATTCGACTTTATGCATTGTTATTGAAAGAATTGAAATTTCATTTAATAAATAAAATAAATTTAATTTTTGCAATGATCCTAATAGCTTAAACCTAAGTGCGACACATGTTTTCGGCATGCATTTGATCATATAAACACAATTTCAATTGCAAGCTGTTAGGATCATTGCAAAAATTAAATTTATTTTATTTATTAAATGTAATTTCAATTTTTTCAATACAATGCATAAAGTCGAATTTATTTGATTGAAATCAAGTTTAAATGATCAAATGCATGCCTAAAACATGTGTCGCACTTAGGTGCAAGCCATAAGGTTCATTGCAAAAATTAAATTTATTTTATTTATTAAATGAAATTTCAATTTTTTCAATAACAATGCATAAAGTCGAATTAATTTGATTGAAATCGTGTTAATATGATAAAATGCATGCCGAAAACATGTGTCGCACTTAGGTGCAAGCTATAAGGATCATTGCAAAAATTAAATTTATTTTATTTATTAAATGAAATTTCAATTTTTTCAATAACAATGTATAAAGTCGAATTAATTTGATTGAAATTGTTTTTATATGATCAAATGCATGCCAAAAACATGTGTCGCACTTAGGTGCAAGCTGTTAGGATCATTGCAAAAATTAAATTTATTTTATTTATTAAATGAAATTTCTATTTTTTCAATAACAATGCATAAAGTCGAATTAATTTGATTGAAATCGTGTTTATATGATCAAATGCATGCCGAAAACATGTGTCGCACTTAGGTGCAAGCTGTTAGGATCATTGCAAAAATTAAATTTATTTTATTTATTAAATGAAATTTCTATTTTTTCAATAACAATGCACAAAGTCGAATTAATTTGATTGATGATCAAATGCATGCCGAAAACATGTGTCACACTTCGGTGCAAGCTATTAGGATCATTGCAAAAATTAAATTTATTTTATATATTAAATGAAATTTCAATTTTTTCAATAACAATGCATAAAGTCGGATATATTTGATTAAAAACGTGTTTATATGATCAAATGCATGCCGAAAACATGTGTCGCACTTAGGTGCAAGCTATTAGGATCATTGCAAAAATTAAATTTATTTTATTTATTAAATGAAATTTCAATTTTTTTAATAACAATGCATTAAGTCGAATTAATTTGATTGAAATCGTGTTTATATGATCAAATGCATGCCGAAAACATGTGTCGCACTTAGGTGCAAGCTGTTAGGATCATTGCAAAAATTAAATTTAATTTATTTATTAAATGAAATTTCAATTCTTTCAATAACAATGCACAAAGTCGAATTTATTTGATTGAAATCAAGTTTAAATGATCAAATGCATGCCAAAAACATGTGTCGCACTTAGGTGCAAGCTATTAGGATCATTGCAATAATTAAATTTATTTTATTTATTAAATGAAATTTCAATTTTCTCAATAACAATGCATAAAGTCGAATTGATTTGTTAAAAATCGTGTTTATATGATCAAATGCATACCGAGAACATGTATCGCACTTAGGTGCAAGCTGTTAGGATCATTGCAAAAATTAAATTTATTTTATTTATTAAATGAAATTTCAATTTTTTCAATAACAATGCATAAAGTCGAATTTATTTGATTGAAATCGTGTTTATATGATCAAATGCATGCCGAAAACATGTGTCGCACTTAGGTGCAAGCTGTTAGGATCAATGCAAAAAGTAAATTTATTTTATTTATTAAATGAAATTTCTATTTTTTCAATAACAATGCATAAAGTCGGATATATTTGATTAAAATCGTGTTTATATGATCAAATGCATGCCGAAAACATGTGTCACACTTAGGTGCAAGCTATTAGGATCAATGCAAAAATTAAATTTATTTTATTTATTAAATTGAATTTAAATTTATTCAATTACAATGCATAAAGTCGAATTTATTTGATTGAAATCGTGTTTAAATGATCAAATGCATGCCGAAAACATGTGTCGCACTTAGGTGCAAGCTGTTAGGATCATTGCAAAAATTAAATTTATTTTATTTATTAAATGAAATTTCAATTTTTTCAATAACAATGCATAAAGTCGAATTGATTTGTTTAAAATCGTGTTTATATGATCAAATGCATGCCGAAAACATGTACCGCACTTAGGTGCAAGCTGTTAGGATCATTGCAAAAATTAAATTTATTTTATTTATTAAATGAAATTTCATTTCTTTCAATAACAATGCATAAAGTCGAATTTATTTGATTGAAATCAAGTTTAAATGATCAAATGCATGCCAAAAACATGTGTCGCACTTAGGTGCAAGCTGTTAGGATCATTGCAAAAATTAAATTTATTTTATTTATTAAATGAAATTTAAATTTTTTCAATAACAATGCATAAAGTCGAATATATTTGATTAAAATCAAGTTTAAATGATCAAATGCATGCCTAAAACATGTGTCGCACTTAGGTGCAAGCTGTTAGGATCATTGCAAAAATTAAATTTATTTTATTTATTAAATGAAATTTAAATTTTTTCAATAACAATGCATAAAGTCGAATATATTTGATTAAAATCAAGTTTAAATGATCAAATGCATGCCTAAAACATGTGTCGCACTTAGGTGCAAGCTGTTAGGATCATTGCAAAAATTAAATTTATTTTATTTATTTATCAATAACAATGAATAAAGTCGAATTAATTTATTTGATTGAAATCGCGTATATATGATCAAATGCATGCCTAAAACATGTGTCGCACTTAGGTGCAAGCTGTTAGGATCATTGCAAAAATTAAATTTATTTTATTTATTTATCAATAACAATGAATAAAGTCGAATTAATTTATTTGATTGAAATCGCGTATATATGATCAAATGCATGCCGAAAACATGTGTCGCACTTAGGTGCAAGCTGTTAGGATCATTGCAAAAATTAAATTTATTTTATTTATTAAATGAAATTTCAATTTTTTCAATAACAATGCATAAAGTCGAATTAATTTGTTTAAAATCGTGTTTATATGATCAAATGCATGCCGAAAACATGTACCGCACTTAGGTGCAAGCTGTTAGGATCATTGCAAAAATTAAATTTATTTTATTTATTAAATGAAATTTCATTTCTTTCAATAACAATGCATAAAGTCGAATTTATTTGATTGAAATCAAGTTTAAATGATCAAATGCATGCCAAAAACATGTGTCGCACTTAGGTGCAAGCTGTTAGGATCATTGCAAAAATTAAATTTATTTTATTTATTAAATGAAATTTCAATTTTTTCAATAACAATGCATAAAGTCGAATTGATTTGTTTAAAATCGTGTTTATATGATCAAATGCATGCCGAAAACATGTACCGCACTTAGGTGCAAGCTGTTAGGATCATTGCAAAAATTAAATTTATTTTATTTATTAAATGAAATTTCATTTCTTTCAATAACAATGCATAAAGTCGAATTTATTTGATTGAAATCAAGTTTAAATGATCAAATGCATGCCAAAAACATGTGTCGCACTTAGGTGCAAGCTGTTAGGATCATTGCAAAAATTAAATTTATTTTATTTATTAAATGAAATTTAAATTTTTTCAATAACAATGCATAAAGTCGAATATATTTGATTAAAATCAAGTTTAAATGATCAAATGCATGCCTAAAACATGTGTCGCACTTAGGTGCAAGCTGTTAGGATCATTGCAAAAATTAAATTTATTTTATTTATTAAATGAAATTTAAATTTTTTCAATAACAATGCATAAAGTCGAATATATTTGATTAAAATCAAGTTTAAATGATCAAATGCATGCCTAAAACATGTGTCGCACTTAGGTGCAAGCTGTTAGGATCATTGCAAAAATTAAATTTATTTTATTTATTTATCAATAACAATGAATAAAGTCGAATTAATTTATTTGATTGAAATCGCGTATATATGATCAAATGCATGCCGAAAACATGTGTCGCACTTAGGTGCAAGCTGTTAGGATCATTGCAAAAATTAAATTTATTTTATTTATTTATCAATAACAATGAATAAAGTCGAATTAATTTATTTGATCGAAATCGTGTTTATATGATCAAATGCATGCCGAAAACATGTATCGCACTTAGGTGCAAGCTGTTAGGATCATTGCAAAAATTACATTTATTTCATTTATTAAATGAAATTTAAATTTTTTCAATAACAATGCATAAAGTCGAATTCATTTGATTAAAATCGTGTTTATATGATCAAATGCATGCCGAAAACATGTGTCACACTTAGGTGCAAGCTATTAGGATCAATGCAAAAATTAAATTTATTTTATTTATTAAATGGAATTTCAATTTTTTCAATTACAATGCATAAAGTCGAATTTATTTGATTGAAATCGTGTTTAAATGATCAAATGCAAGCCAGAACATGTGTCGCACTAAGGTGCGAGCTATTAGGATCATTGCAAAAATTAAATTTAATTTATATATAAAATGAAATATCAATGTTTTCAAAAACAATGCATAAAGGCGAATTTATTTGATTGAAATCAAGTTTAAAAAATCAAATGCATGCCGAAAACATGTGTCACACTTAGGTGCAAGCTATTAGGATCATTGCAAGAATTAAATTTATTTTATTTATTAAATGAAATTTCAATTCTTTCAATAATAATGCATAAAGTCGAATTTATTTGATTGAAATCAAGTTTAAATGATCAAATGCATCCCAAAAACATGTGTCGCACTTAGGTGCAAGCTATTAGGATCATTGCAAAAATTAAATTTATTTTATTTATTAAATGAAATTTCAATTTTTTCAATAACAATGAATAAAGTCGAATTAATTTATTTGATTGAAATCGTGTTTATATGATCAAATGCATGCCGAAAACATGTGTCGCACTTAGGTGCAAGCTGTTAGGATCATTGCAAAAATTAAATTTATTTTATTTATTAAATGAAATTTCAATTTTTTCAATAACAATGCATAAAGTCGAATTCATTTGATTGAAATCGTGTTTATATGATCAAATGCATGCCGAAAACATGTGTCGCACTTAGGTGCAACCTATTAGGATTATTGCAAAAATTAAATTTATTTTATTTATTAAAAGGAATATCATTTTTTTCAATAACAATGCATATAGTCGTATTTATTTGATTAAAATCGTATTTAAATGATCAAATCCATGCCTAAAACATGTATCGCACTTAGGTGCAAGCTATTAGGATCATTGCAAAAATTAAATTTATTTTGTTTATTAAATGAAATTTAAATTTTTTCAATAACAATGCATAAAGTCGAATATATTTGATTAAAATCAAGTTTAAATGGACAAATGCATGCCTAAAACATGTGTCGCACTTAGGTGCAAGCTGTTAGGATCATTGCAAAAATTATATTTATTTTATTTATTAAATGAAATTTCAATTTTTTCAATACCAATGCATAAAGTCAAATTAATTTGATTGAAATCGTATTTAAATGATCAAATGCATGCCGGAAACATTTGTCGCACTTAGGTGCAAGCTGTTAGGATCATTGCAAACATTAAATTTATTTTATTTATTAAATGAAATTTCAATTTTTTCAAAAACAATGCTTAAAGTCGAATTAATTTGATTGAAATCGTGTTTATATGATCAAATGCATGCCGAAAACATGTCACACTTAGGTGCAAGCCATAAGGATCATTGCAAAAATTATATTTATTTTATTTATTAAATGAAATTTCAATTTTTTCAAAAACAAAGCTTAAAGTCGAATTAATTTGATTGAATTCGCGTTTATATGATCAAATGCATGCCTAAAACATGTGTCGCACTTAGATGCAAGCTGTTAGGATCATTGCAAAAATTAAATTTATTTTGTTTATTAAATGAAATTTAAATTTTTTCAATAACAATGCATAAAGTCGAATATATTTGATTAAAATCAAGTTTAAATGATCAAATGCATCCCAAAAACATGTGTCGCACTTAGGTGCAAGCTGTTAGGATCATTGCAAACATTAAATTTATTTTATTTATTAAATGAAATTTCAATTTTTTCAAAAACAATGCTTAAAGTCGAATTAATTTGATTGAAATCGTGTTTATATGATCAAATGCATGCCGAAAACATGTCACACTTAGGTGCAAGCCATAAGGATCATTGCAAAAATTATATTTATTTTATTTATTAAATGAAATTTCAATTTTTTCAAAAACAAAGCTTAAAGTCGAATTAATTTGATTGAATTCGCGTTTATATGATCAAATGCATGCCTAAAACATGTGTCGCACTTAGATGCAAGCTGTTAGGATCATTGCAAAAATTAAATTTATTTTGTTTATTAAATGAAATTTAAATTTTTTCAATAACAATGCATAAAGTCGAATATATTTGATTAAAATCAAGTTTAAATGATCAAATGCATCCCAAAAACATGTGTCGCACTTAGGTGCAAGCTGTTAGGATCATTGCAAACATTAAATTTATTTTATTTATTAAATGAAATTTCAATTTTTTCAAAAACAATGCTTAAAGTCGAATTAATTTGATTGAAATCGTGTTTATATGATCAAATGCATGCCGAAAACATGTCACACTTAGGTGCAAGCCATAAGGATCATTGCAAAAATTATATTTATTTTATTTATTAAATGAAATTTCAATTTTTTCAAAAACAAAGCTTAAAGTCGAATTAATTTGATTGAATTCGCGTTTATATGATCAAATGCATGCCTAAAACATGTGTCGCACTTAGATGCAAGCTGTTAGGATCATTGCAAAAATTAAATTTATTTTATTTATTAAATGAAATTTTAATTTTTTCAATAACAATATCATTCGCAACATTGCACATCCATCCTACGACGGTCCGTATAAGATTTTAAGTTGAAATTCCAAAAATTTTCCGATCAGTATTGACGGTAAACAAGACACCATCTCCATTTATTTCTAATATTTCAGCAACTTCTATGAAAAATGCAACAAACACCTGACACCCTCATTCATTTCCTTGTTCCATTTTGAAATCTGAAAATAGCGCCTCTACATCTTCTCCTTTAAAAATACGCGTCTCTTTTTCTTGTGTTTCTTCTCGTTTTGGTTTCTCTTAGACGGGTGATGATGTGGGGACACCTTGAGCATAGCAGTGGAAATCTAAGACAGCAATAGTGCCGTAACTTGGGAAACGAGAAAAATAAATATATTTAAAAAAATATCAGAGACTGAAAGTACCTAATTTAATTAGTACGTGTTTTCTTAGTCATAATATACCAGCAAAAGAAGGATGAGCAGTTATTTTATATCATACCGTAATTTTAATGTAACGTACTAAGTGGCAGAGTCATTAGTTGAGTTTTGTCCTGCCATCTCACAACGTTACAAATGCATGTAATGAATAGTTTCAGGGGCGTTTATAATATCTCTTTGCCCGATCGGTCATTTTGTCTAATTTACAAGCTTTGCTCTCCGGGCGGTTCGATCAACTTACGGCTCATGGCTCTATTGTGAAGTATGTTCATTAAAAGAACCTCAAGTGTGCCATGATTTTTAATTTTTTTAATTTTAAGTTGGTAATACATATTGAGGTTATGTTACTTGCGGCATGTTCCTGCCGATAAATTAATTTTCTGTGATAAACGACGCGGAGAATTCGTAGGTTCATCTTCCAACATTTTTTAGGCTGCGTTAATAGCATCATAAGTACGTTTGACCAAAGAGGATTATATAAAGAGTGGCAATGTAATGGACTGATTTTGGATCCACCGAGCCTCTAGTTTCCGGATTCGGTACTAACTAAGAACAGAGAGGGAAGGATTGATAGTAATTCCATGTCTGTCGCTCCGACTGTTATTGGTGGACTAATTTCATATTCTTAGGTCCACGGGAGGGGATGGTTTCACTGCAAATCATCAGAGGGGTGTTATCTCTCCCATTATTTTGCCAATCACGGATTGAGCGACGGAGAAGAATGATTGAAACAGATATATCATCGGATCGAAAACTCGGTTTCATATTCTGTCCATTACATTGCCACTCTTTATATAATCCTCTTTGGTTCAACGATACGAAACAATGATGCCACCCCCGTCACCATCTACTTCGATTCAATCTTTGTGCAGTGATGAAATCTTGCTATTATTGCCAACACACGTACAAGAAAATAAAAAGAATCCCAAAATTACTGCTTGTAGGAAAAGACTAAAGAAGATAACGGACTTCTCTTTGGATGAAGCTCAGAAAAAAATTAATGAAAGTTTTGACCCATTGAACGAAGTAATAAAGAGGAAGAGAGTAGAAGAAGATGACTGTGAAATGTACGGAAAACTTTTGGCAACAAAGTTGAGAAAATATCCACAGAGAATTAGAGACAGAATTATGTATAAAATAGATGGCCTTCTTTTGGATAATCCCTATCCCGATGAACGAATATCAAGGGCCACCCCATATTATTCACGATCTCCAGTACATGTCAACATGCAAGAAGGAAATGAAACATCTCAACATTTCACACCTAACTCTGCCATGCAAGCAGAGACGCTGCAGTCTCTATTCAGTCAGATCGTCACACCGGAAATGAACGGATCGCAAGATGTTATACTAGCCCCGTCATTTACAAATATCTACGAGATGACATACTTGAACAGTTTTACGAAATCCTAACTTTTGTATCAAGTTTATATAAGTTTGTATTTATTACGTTACGATATTAAAACTATATTTTGTAATTTAAGAAAATCGTTTTCTTACCTTAATTTGATCTTCGAGAATGTAATTGATAGCTTTGCATACTTCAGGCACGATTAATGAGATCGCTGATGTCGAAACCTTAAATAAGTAATGTAGACTTCGATAACTGTCTCCTGTAGCTAAATATCGTAATGTTATTGCCAAACGTATTTTTGGTGGTATGGGTATTCTCAGTCTAGTATGTTTCTTTATCATAGGTTCAATTTTGGTTAGCAAAAATTCGAAATCTCTACGTGACATTCTGCAAAAATTAGTAAATTCCCCAGATTCCTCACACGTCATCTCTTTGAAAAAGTGCTCCATACTACTTCTGCAACATAAAATATGTTTACGTGGTGTTGTTCAATCTATATATAGGTTTTTCTTAATTTAGTCCAAACTTATTTAAAAACAAATATATCTAAAAAACAATATGTATACAGGTACTTACAATGTTCTATTACGATGAATTGATATCATCCTCCTTTTGCGACGACGACGTTTGTTTTCTATATTATTTCTTTTTAAAACATTCATATAGTTACATAAACTCACGAAGCACAGCGCTGAAGCTGCAACTTCTTCGACGTCCTCCATTTGCCGAGGTAGAATGGGAAGTAAGTATGAAGGGGCAATGTAAACACTCACTGCCTTTGATGCGGCCACAGAAATATTTTGGGGAGTAAATACAGCAGCGCGAGGAGCAGCGGCAGTGGCTGAATGTAAATAAGGCATAATACATTCAAGGTTGAGCCTGCGATTCTAAAAGAGAGAGGCTATTATACGTCTGCACCCCGCTACAGCGCGAGCGTGCGAAGCGTATTAGAATATTGTGGTTATTTTTTTCGCATCGGTGGCGGGAGAGAAGTTATAAAAATGGTGATGTGGCCATCATGTTACTTTCTCCGACTTAATGGTATTATTTATATTTACGCTTTCATGGTTTATTTTCAATTTAAATTATATTTTAAATGTACATCGAGAGGATGACACTGACGTTTAAAACGTCAAAATTATAAAAGATGGAAAAATTATACTTCAAATTCAAAAACTCAGTTTACTCATAAACTAAAGGGATTTCGAAAAAAACTTATTCTTTAGAAATTGTTCATTTTGTAATTTTCTACAATTATTATTCACATAAATTTGCTGTAACTATTATCGTTTCATAATTATAAACCAAAAATTAAAAAAAAAATAATAAATTTTTTTCTCGAATAGCAATGATTTTATGAAAAATATTTTCAAGCAAAAGATATTCATTTCTTTGTTGTCTTTAATGTTTGTTTAAAAAATTTTGTGATATTTTTCATATTTAAGAAAATATTGGCAAAAAACAAAAAACAGTTAAGGTAAACACCCACTTCCGGTGTACGAAATTTTACCAAAAGCTTTTCAGTTCTTCAGATTATCAAATAAGACGTATGTTCAAAATTTCATATCAATTGCTCTGTTAGTTTTTGAGATACAGCGCACACAGACAGACAGACACACACACACACACAGACACACACACACACACACACACACACAGACACACACACACACACACACACAGACACAAAAAATTTTTTTCCAGAAATTGTTGAAATGGTATCTACGGACCCCAAAACGGATATTTCCGCAAAAAAAAATTTTGAAAAAAAAATCACGATCACAATACTTTCTCGTACTTCGTAACGGAGAAAGTAAAAAAACACTTCTGCTGTAGCGTTTACACCAAACCCCGCCCAACCCAACCATTTCACGGTCTAGCGAGCGTCGTCCAAACACAGTTGAAGGTCGACATAATCGTAAGCAAGTAATTCCCAAGAAATCTCTTTGGGATTATAACTTGAAATTTTCATTATTTTCATACAACAAATCTCCAAAAGCTACCAATAAATTTTATAATGTAGTTTGAAACCATATCTGTTGTATGGGCCCATTATATAAGTGATGCGCATTTTCTGGCAAAAATATACAGTGGACGAAAAAAAAATGAAACAGTTGAAATTCGTGAAATTTAGACCATTTTCAAACCGCCATAAGTCGTCGTATTTTCAATCGATTTTGATAAATCTTTGAGGGCGATAAACTTTGAAGTGTCGTCTTTAAACGAACTTAAACGTAACCCCTTCCGCCCCCCTCTAGCACCCCTGTGAAAAAAAAATGTTTTTTCACAGGGGTGCTAGAACCTCAAAATGCACTTTTTTCAAACATCCATAACTTGGTGCCAAATCGTCGTAGGAACTTCGTTCTTTAAGTCCTGCATAGGGAATTAATCAAATTTTAATGCCTTTATGGTGGATTGAGTCGCAAAATTTTTTGTAACTCCGTAGACATCGTCAAAGTTGGACATGGTTTCCAGAAAAAACTTTGGTGTTCTATTATTCTAAAGAGTATTGACTTGTACATCATTTAAAATGTTAAACATATTTTAACTTTCGCCGTACAGTATTGTTTTTGAGATTGAAAATGTTCATGAAACTTTAGTCTTAAAAAGAACGAAAAATATTACAAATAAGAGGCTGAAAATCCTCTGGTCAATTGCCTGTTGAGGTCATTTGTAAAAGTGTGTCAATAAATGTATTATCTCTCTCTATTACAAAAATGATTATTCAAAATAGATAGATTAGAAGATAATAATCTTTTGTAGATAGATGAATTTCGTAAACACTTTGATTTTCGAGAAAAAATTTTGAATGGAAAAATTTTGACTTTTTTTGAGATAATGAATAATTTTTGTTCGAAATTAGACTTGTTTTTGAAAAAAATCGACGAAAATACAAAGATCCAAAAAACCCATTTTATACTATCAATTATAGGGAGTAATTACGAGAAAGTTTTGTGATCGTGATTTTTTTTCAAAATTTTTTTTCACGGAAATATCCGTTTTAGGGTCCCTGGATGCAATTTCAACAATTTGTGTATGTGTGTGTGTGTGTCTGTGCGCGCTGTATCTCAAAAACTAATCGAACAATTAACATGAAACTTTGAACATTAGCTTTATTTGACAATTCGACAACTGAAAAACTTTTGGTAAAATTTCGTTCACCGGAATTGGGTGTTTACCTTAACTGTTTTTTGTTTTTTTGCCAATATTTTCTTAAATATGAAAAATTTCATAAAAACATTTAATACTAATATTGAAGACAACAAAGAAATTAACATCATTTGCTTGAAAATATTTTTCATAAAATCATAGCTATTCGAGAAAAAAAATTATTATTGTTTTTTTTTCATTTTTGGTTTATAATTAGGAAACGATAATAGTTACAGCAAATTTGCAGAGAATGCCAAAATGAACAACTTCTTAAGAATAAGTTTTTTTTCGAAATCTCGTTAGTTTTTGTGTAAACCGAGTTTTTGAATTTGAAGTATAATTTTATATCTTTCATAAACGTCAGTTTCATCTGAGTTTGCGCAACGCTCGATGTACATTTAAAATATGGTTTCAATTGAAAATAAACCATGAAAGCGTAAATATAAATGATACCATCCAGTCGGAGAAAGTAACATGATGGTCACATCACCATTTTTTAAATTATATTACATACATGAACTTTATTCCAACATACATACAAAAGATACTTACATATTTAGAAAGGGCCATCGACCGAGTCCTTCAGTCCTTTAAATTATATTATTTCGTTTTATACTTAAATTTATTGCCATATATTATAAGTTGTAAGGTTTAAATAGTTTTTAAAACTGATGCATAATTTCTACCTTATAAAATTAATGTATGCAAAGGCTCGTCAACTCTGCGTAATTTTTCTCTGCTACTATGTTGAATGTGGTGAATATAGTGGGATACCAGTGGGCAAATACTTTTTGAAAAAACAGACCTAAAAATGTTTTCTATAAAAAAAATTAGTGGAATAGTTAATAAACAGCCGAACGTTAAAAAAAAACAATCAAAACAAAAAAAAACAATTTCCAATTGATACTCTATAAATTATCGGACCAGTGACGGCTCGCGGGGTGACTCTGGTACGGCCGAGGTAGCAGAGATGGTAATACAGATAGGTCACGCCACCAGCCGTCTTTGCAACCGACCCTACCTGTCTGTATTGCTGCCTCGGCCGTACCATGAGTCACCCCGCGAGCCGTCACTGAATCGGTCTTAAATTATTTACTAATAAATATTTGGAATTCCCCGATTATGTGACTGTTCTTATTAGCTTGTATACTTTTCAAGTTAGTTTTGTACTCTTCAACAATGGGGGTATCAACAACTTCTATTTACCTAAAAATATACATGACATAATTAATTTATAAATTTTATTGAACGCATTACTATAATATGTAGATGTTATAAATCGGAATCGTCGCAGGTACCCTGCCCTCCGGTCCCTTTTTTGTTTTTTTAGTGCAGTTGTAACTCGATACACTAATTTGCGTAAGTGCCGACGTTTCAAAACGAGTGACGCAAAATATGAGTAACATGCGATGTTATTGTGCATGCGGGCGAATATGTATGTGACATATAAAATCGAGCACGTAAGAACGATTTAAACGCCGCACTAAATAAACTCCCCCATCATAACGTATCCCCTAATCCCGCGCACAATTTTGCACATACCGGGTGACCCAGGGATCTGTAAAAGCCCCATAACTTGTTTGCTATTTGAGATATCGACTTCTAGTTTTCTTGAACTGGTACCCACACTTATTCTACATATTTTAAAAATATGTATGCTTTTGTACAGGGTGTCCCAATATACATAACAGAACAAAGTTATGTTTTTTTTAAATAGAAGACCCTATATATTATACTTTATTTTTAACCCTCTTGAGAAGCTGATAAAAATAGAATATGATAGTATGGGCAAAGAGGATTATATAAAGAGTGGCAATGTAATGGACTGAATATGAAACCGAGTTTTCGATCCGATGATATATCTGTTTCAATCATTCTTCTCCGTCGCTCAATCCGTGATTGGCAAAATATTGGGAGAGATAACACCCCGCTGATGATTGGCAGTGAAACCATCCCCTCCCGTGGACGTAAGACAAATATGAAATTAGTCCACCAATAACAGTCGGAGCGACAGACATGGAATTACTATCAATCCTTCCCTCTCTGTTCTTAGTTAGTACCGAATCCGGAAACTAGAGGCTCGGTTCTAAAACTGGATCCAAAATCAGTCCATTACATTGCCACTCTTTATATAATCCTCTTTGGTATGGGTCTATTATGGACGGTTGGTTAGTTATGGACAAATTTGTGGCAAAAACATGTACACATTGAAAACATTGCAGAAGCGTTCCTAGCAAAGATAGCATCAATTTTTATACACTACGAAATTTCCCACATCATAAAGAATAATACACATCGGCTTTGGTTCTCTTTTATTCATAGTGATATACAGGGTGTCAACATACGCAAAACAATGGATAACTATTTTTTTTCAAATGGAACACCCTATATAAGTTTGCACCAATCTATGGCATTTTGAATAAGCTTTCCAATAATATACAGTTTGTATAATAAAATATTAAGGATTCTTGAGATTTATCAATAAAAACATATTTCTTTTGCCACCTTCCGCTGATTTTTGGATTTTCAGCCAAAACCAAGCTTTTTCAGGAAAAATAATAAGTGACCAAAGTTGTAGAGCGAAAAATTTTCAATCGACATAAGTCTTTCAACTTTTAGGATAATGCGTACATTGCCCGCCGGAGCGCGCAAAATCGTGACCGTATATGCATTTTATCGTTTTCTTTTCAAATTTTTTATTATTAAATTGCACTACTTTATTTTCCGCACCCTCTAGCGCAAAAACGGGAAATTATAGATAAATTAAAATGGCCCATATCGATTGAAAATGTTCCGTTCTACAACTCTTAATAGAAGCAATTTTTGCCAAAAATGCATAGTTTTCCCTAAAAATGCAAAGTGAAAATGTATGTATCAATTTTTGCGTTTTTCACCTGTAGAGCGGAATATTTTCAATCGATGTAAGTCATTTGAATAATTCTATAATTACCCGTTTTTCTGCTAGAGGACGTGGAAAATAAAAGATAAACGCTAAAATGCAGATAAGGTCACGATTTAGCGCACTCTGGCGGGAAATGCACGGCTTATTGGAAAAGTCGAAATACCTATGTTGATCGATTTTCCGCTCTACAACTTTTTTAGAAAATGCATAATTTTGGCTGAAAATCCAAAAATGAGCAGGAGGTGACAAAAGAAAAATGTTTTTATGGATAAATCTCAAGAATCCTTAATATTTCATTTTACAAATTGTACATCATTGGAAAGCTTATTAAAAATTCTATGCATTGGTTGTGATGGTATTTATATAGGGTTCTTTAGTATTGCCTGGGAACCGTGGGTTACTCCGCGATGCTGCCAGAGAGGGGTTACTTCTTCTGTTATTGTTAGTCGAAATTACTAAATCGGATTCTTTACGTTGGTTTTTATTTCTCGTTTATAACAATTTACAGACTTAACCGAAAAACTATCGTTGTTCTTCGACCGGAGCTTAGAAGAGAAGTGTTGTTAATGTAATGTGTTCGGTCGAAGTACAAAAATCGAGGCGGGCGCACGTGATCAGAGACTCGTTTAGCTGTGGTCAAAGTATTATTTATTGATGGTCAAAGTATTATTTATTGATTGATAATTGAATGGTCTTCATGATCGGTGCGTCCGTCTCGGGTACATATAGATAATACATTTTACACTATTAGAACCTTTATAACGGTAATAAATAATGCGGATTATTACATAGCAGTAATAAGAGTAAATATAATCATGAGTAACATAATTGGCATCCGCATGACTTCCTAAATTAAACATAGATATTAAAAATAGATTGGTGATTACAATTACTATGTAAATAATATTAATGATTTATCTAAAACAGAAAGACATGAAAACATATAATAATAATGATAGAATAATTAAATGCATATTAAATGTATAGAACACTAATAGTAGAATAATTAAATATATATAAGAATAATAATAATGAATAAAGTGAGTGGAGTACGTTACACTCCCCCCCTTAGAGAGAAAAAAAAATTATTTTATATAACTTTTTTTTTCAAAAATAAATGAAAAATCTTACTATAAAGGAACCATTAAAAATGTTATTAATCATTACGAAATCTGGCTATAATTCTTTGACTACGTCTAAGTTCTGGAGCGGCTTCGCCATTAAAAGCATTAGGTTCATTGTTTGCAATTTGGATTTGATCGGCAAGTTGGTTCAATGGTATAGCAGCAGGGGTTACATTGCGCGAAATTTTTTGTTTGTAAAACGTAGATAGTTTTTTGTAGCATTTGAATAAAAAGAAAATGAGAATCAGCAAGGATAATAGGTAAGCTAAATAGGAAGGTGAAGTCATAGAAAGTTGAGAGTCTTTCGAGATATTATCCGATTTTACAATATCATCAAGTTTGTGACTAGCAGTGATCAAATTATTCTCATCGACCTGAGTTAATGGAATTGGAATCAGATGGCTGATATTTAGTTTCGGAATTTTGTCGCAACAATTGTCGACTAAAATGTTATACGAAGGCAAGGTAAATGTTAATTCACTCTCAAAGTAACTGGAGGACGAGGTTAAAGTGCTTGTACCTGTGTACGCTTTGCAGTTTGGAGCTAGGGTTAAAATTCCAGCATTACTCAATAGAATGTCGGTACTAACGGTGTTTTTACAGGTAAGGGTAACTAGTAATTCTTTGGGAAGGATAAAAAGCCATGAATTTCTTTGTTCAAGACCTTTCCAATAAGCAGAAATAAATTTGATGATTCTTGTATCACAACTTTTGGAGATTTTTGAGTTTAATAATATGTTTGATTCACAACTGGGTTGTAGTAAGTTAGATCGTAGTGGTTGATCTTGAAAGCATATATATTTTTCGGGTAACTTATGACAGTAACTTAAATCATGAAAAGAAATATAGTTCAATTTGTTTAAAGAAATTGCAATGAAATTGGAACTTGGTTGAATGAAAATGTATGACGAGTTGTCATGAGATGTAGGAAGTGGAGATAATTTATAGAATCTATAAGTTAATGGAGAAATTAGCGGGTTTGAAATTACAAAAATAATTTTGTTTTCCCGGAAATAAACTGCTAGAGAGGTTATTTGTAAAAGTTTAACAGCGTTTTCCCTAGTCAATGGAAGTGCATAAGATGTAGAGACCGGTAGATGTTGCAATGTGGAAGTGAGTTCTGTTAGGAATTGTTCCGGACTCAGTATAAAAGGGTGAAGGATGTTGGATTTAGCGAAAAGGATAGCATTAATTAATGTAGAATATTGTTGGCTTAATTCATTAGTCATTAAGGTTAACAAGGTCACGTGATCTTCGATCTCGTACTTCATTTGTAAGTGATGCAATTTTTCTGAGTTAGTTGAGGTGACGTTATACAATAATTCAAAGTTTTTATTAATTCGCTGTTCATTATGATTTAAATTGGCAATGGTTTCGTTAAAATTTGTAATTGTTGATTTAACAATTTTTGCTTGATCGTGAATAAGGTTTACTAAAGAGTGATCTTTGTTATTAATGTTGTTTATTATTGTGTTATAACGGTCGGCATCGTCTTGATCCAATGTACCGAATATAGTTTTGAAAATTGAACCACCAATGTTTAGCCAAGCCCGCTTCTGGGTGTTTCCTATTATTTGGCGGAGGTACTTGTCTTTCGCAAATAATGGGGGAATAAATTGTTTTAACATAATCAGTGTGCGATTGCAACTCGGATATGTATTAAAAACTTTACTATTCTGGCAGTAGTTTTCCGTTTTATGCAAATAATTGTCTATTAGGTTTAATTTTTCTGCAAATGCAGAGATGTCAAGGTAAGTAACGATTTTCCAGCTATCTTGGTACAAGCTCACTGGGGACAAGGTTTCGTAGTACAGTCCAGGAGATGTCCTGATGTGAGTGACATTGTATACAGGTACCGCGGCAAGGGCTGGGTTGATTAGCCTGAAACAATTGCTCTTTTTAGTCTATTATAATGTACTAAATGCTCTTTATTCTTTATTTTCAACGTATAATTAACATTTGAATTAATTTTTACAATTTCGTAGGGACCGGAATATCGGGGTGCCAGTTTCTTTGAAGTGTTTGGTTTGTTGAGGTTGTCTTCCAAATAAACTAAATCGCCAATTTGAAAACGAGAATGATTCGCTTTTTTATCGTAATAAGTTTTATTGGTAATTTTTGAATTTAAAATATGTTTTCTAGCAATATCATGAGATCGTTGGAACCGAATTTTCAATTCATCTAAATAGTCGTCATAGGTATATTTAAATTCTGGGGTTCTGGTTAGGCTTGAGGGTAGGTCAGGTTTATAACCGAACATTAATTCGAAAGGTGTGAATTTTGTGGTTGTGTGTACGCTTGTGTTGTATGCGAACATTGCAAAATCTAGAAAGTTATCCCAATCGGTTTGATCATGTACGTAATGTTTTAGGTAATCGGCCAGGGTAAGGTGGCTCCTTTCTAGGGCGCCGTTGGTTTGGGGGTGATAAGCTGTTGTAGTAATGTTTTTTATTTGAAATAATTTCGAAATTTGTTTCATAAGAGTGGAAACGAACTCGGGGCCGTTATCTGTTAAAATGTACTTTGGGATGCCGAATTTGCAAATGACATTGTTAACAAAAATCTTAGCAATGGTAAGGGCTTCGTGATTGGGGATTGCAAAAGCTAGCGAGAACTTGCTCAGGTCATCCTGAAGTGTTAGGATGAAACGGTTGCCATCTTCTGTTATAGGTAAGGGACCTACAATATCGAGGAATAGTTTTTCTAAAGGTTTACAGGATGTAGTCGTGATTTCCATTGGTGCACGGTTTTTTCGCCGTACTAATTTTTTTGTTTGACACGATTGGCACTGTTTGATATAATTATCAATATCCTTTTTCATAGTTTTCCACAGGAAATGCTGTTTTATCTTTTTATAAGTTTTATGAAATCCTGTGTGTCCTGAGCTGGGTACATCATGATTCTCTTTTAGAATTGTTGGTATTTCATGCGGGGAAGGTGTTATGATAGTATTTAGGTGGACGTGGACTGTTATATTGGATGATTTAAAAATGTAACGCAGGATAGAACGAATTTTATGCCATTCCAATTTGTCAAATGAATTTTGAATTTTGGGTATACTAAAATTTTCTATATTATTTTCTAATAAAAGGTTTCTTAAGAGGATAAAAACGTTGTAAATATCTTCGTATGTAGGTTGTTCCCAGAAATGGTCCTTATAAACAAGGTAAGCTATCAGGTTTTTGTTATGTTCAAAGGTATGAATGGCAGGTATTAATAACTCCTTCAGTTTTAATTTGTCAAAGTGATAAAAGTCCTTAGGATAATTCTCTACTTCTTCTAAGTCGGCAGAAATTAAGATAGCTTTACCATAGCGTGACGTTGAGATATTACTTTGGTGTTCAATTATGTTATTCGCGGCAATGACTGTGGTTTCGAGTTTCCTTAGGAAATTTTGATAGGATTCTTGTTCCTGATGATTAACGGTTGGGTCGTTACCAGAAATATTTAAGGAATTGGTTTCTACTAAAGGTTCGAAATGATCGAGAAGGTGTCGTAGGTGAATTTTGTTATCACTATCTCCAAAAACAAAGAATTCGTTGATTTTTATATGTACACAAATGGAGATATTGAGGGTAGAGGCTGCGACTTTAATTATATCATCTGTTGCCCATGCATTCGGAGTAGCGAGGTCGGCTTTTGCTTCATTTGGAGACAGACATGTCTCTAGGTATTTAGAAGTAAGGAGCAGCGTTTTTAGGTTTTCTATGCTATCAAGATGGGGTAGTAGTTTAATGAGAGAATGGTAGAAACAATTACCATCGGGTGGTACCGGTACGGTGACCATTGTTAAATGAGGTTCGATACAAAAGGAAGAAAAACGGTAGTTACCTGAATTGGGTAAAGTGGAAAATATTTTTAAAACATTTTGTTTCGGTTGGGCTCGGTTTATTACGATAGGACATTCCGAGTTTAAGTTTTCTGATTTGTTTAACGAAATTTTAGTATCAGGAACCACAGATGTCAGATTGTCGCCTGGATTATCAGAGTCTTTTAACGACAAGTTATTTGAGGGTTCTGTGACAAAGATAAATATTTTTATTCTAAAATTACCTTGAAAAATATACTTGATCATTGGTAGTACAATACTGTAATCTAAAAGATCTAAACCGCAGCCTAGTCGCGGCATAGCAAGTTTATAAATTTTATTGTCTTCGCAAAATAGTTTTAGGTTCATCAAAGATCTAAAAAGGTCATAATAAGTGGGTTTATCGAAAAAATATTGTTTAGTTACTAAATAGAATACATATCTTAGGTGAAATTTCAAATAAGCAAACGAATGCAACTGTGCGTTCTGTGCTCTAAGGTCAGTCAATTTTGAGAATCTCTTACGAAATTCTAAGGCCAATCCAGCTCCTAACTTTAGATCTTGGCTGACACAATGACATAAAGAGAAGTCATCTTCAGCATCGAATAAATTACCATAAATTTCTACAACATTGTTATTAATAATATTATTTCCTTTCCTGTTTTTTTCGAAAGTGCACCAGTCATCCTCTGGTAAAATCCTGCTTAATGAATCCGCGTTCTTATTAGCTTTTCCAGGTTTATATTCCACGTAGTATTCATATTCCTCTAGCGTCAGTCTCCATCTTAGCAATCGGGAACTGGGGTCCTTGACATTGTCCAAATACTTCAGTGCGATATGGTCGGAAATCACCTTGAATTTCCGTCCGAAGAGGTAGGGTCGGAAATGTTTGACGGCTGAAACGATTGCGAGAAGCTCCTTTGATGACACATCATAGTTTTGTTCAGCCCTATTAAGAGTCCTACTGTAATAAGCAACTGGTAGATTCCTATCTTTTGGTCCTTGCGAAAGTACAGCTCCTACTGCATAATTGGACGCGTCCGTTGTCAAGGTAAATTCTTGTTCGAAATTCGGGAATTGTAGCACAGGTTGTGTACAAAGTAGTTCTTTTAACGTCTCAAAGGCATCCTGTTGTAGACTAGTCCACATGAATTTAGAATTTTTCTTCAGCAGTTTCGTCAATGGTTGTGCGAGCCTACTGAAATTAGGAACAAAACGTCGGTAATAACCTGCGAGTCCTAAAAAAGATTTAATGTCCTTAGGGTTTCTTGGCACGGGAAAATTTTCAACACAGGAGGTCTTCTTTGGGTCTGGCCGGACTCCATTTTCCGTAATTAAATGTCCTAGGTAAACTACCTCATGTCTTAAGAATTGACATTTCTTTGGTTCGACTCTTAAGTTATGTCGATCGAGTCTATCAAAAACTTCTCGAATTTTCTTTATGTGATTTTGTAAGTTGTCGGAGAAGATGACTATATCATCTAGATACACAAAACATCGATGATTATTTTGTAAACCTGATAAGGCTAAATTCATCAATCTCTGAAAGGTAGCAGGTGAATTTTTCAATCCGAAAGGCATCCTATTGAACTCGAAGTGTCCCTGCGGAACACTGAATGCTGTCTTTGGTGCATCGCGTGGGTGCATCTTGATTTGATGAAAACCTGAGGTAAGGTCGAGAGTGGTAAAGTATTTAGCACTTCCTAGTTCATCTAGAATTTCTTCGATGTTTGGTAAAGGATAGGCGTCGCCGATGGTTATTTCGTTTAACTTACGATAGTCGATGACCAACCGCCATCGTTTGTTACCCTCGGAGTCGCTTTTCTTGGGAACAATCCATACAGGTGAATTCCAGGGGCTTTGCGAAGGTTTAATAATATTCTGACGAAGCATCGACTCCACTTGTTCGTCGACGACGGGTTTTAAAGCCGGAGGGTACCTATATGTTTTTGTATTTATGGGCATATCCGTTTTAGTGTGAATTTCGTGATGACCTAGGTCGGTCGATGTTAAAACATCTCCTTCCAGGTAAAATATGTGATTATATTCAAGACATAGTTCTGTCAAAGCGGTTTTTTCTTCTGAGTTAAGGTGGTCGCATTGTAAAGTATCCACTAGAGTTGTCAGCCGATTTTTATTTATATTAGGGAAATCAGTATCGGGAATTAGAGTAGGATTGAAAACTTCTGTCCTTCTTACATTTACAGGTTCGATTGTTGCATAAAAATGATCGATTATTACATCCTCAGGGGACATATTTAAAACAGTAGTGATCGCCTTGTTGTCTTTGACTACCACTAGACTACGACAAAAAATTACGTCTTGACAGATTTCCATATTATTTATAATTCCTTCATTTATTTCAGGGTTATTGATTGTTACTGACACGACCGTTTCGGATCGAGCTTTTAGAGTTATTTTATTTTTTAATTGGTTTGAGTTAGCGAAATGTTGATCATTGCAAGGAAGGCAGGGTTGGGAAATGTTTTCAATATTATTAATGGCTTCGTGTTTAAAAATAGTATTACTATCAGGATTAGGTAAGGTTAGGTTGGCATTCGTTAAAGGGTCAGGGTTAGTTATGTTATTATTATAGTTTGAGTTAATTAAATCATGAGGATTAGTGGGATTATTGTTAATAAGTGTTTTGTTGTTTCTGTGAGCAGGATTAAAATCAATTTCGTTAATTTGATTTGGGAAATTATTGAGTTTATCATGATGGTTAGGATTTATTTTAAAATTATTGTTAGAGTTAATTTTGTTCTGGAAATTAGTAAAATTATTTTTTATAAGTACTTGATGATTTTTGTTAGTTTTGTTAGTTTTGTTAGTTTCATTAATTGGAAAATCATCCTGTTGATTAGAAGAAATTTTACGTTCATTATGTTGACGGGAATTACTATTAATAGGTAAATAATTTTTATTATCATTAGGATTATAAACGATTTCATTATTATTGTTAGAGGAATTGTTAAATTCTCTATTAGGCATGGGATCCATTTTGTTATTATTATTAATATTAGTTGTATCGGAAGAATATGTAGGATTATCATTAATAGGTGGATGTGTATTGAGGTGATTAAGATCAATTTCGTTATTTGCGTAATTATCAGAAAATTTTATTCTATACTTTGGGATAGTTTTAATTTCTACAATTCGTTCTGAACTTACGAGTTCACTAGTTTTATTGTTATCTTTTGCATTGAAATTAGAAATAAAAAGATCATCACCCGAAAGGCGAGATGAATTCAGAAATTTACTTACAATATTTTTTCTATTTGTCCGCACAATTGTTTGTGGTGAAATGTTAGTTTTATTTTTATTGATCTTAATGTTGTGATCTCGTTGACAAGGGATAGGAATTTTAATATGATTATTATTTTGACTTGTGTTATAATCAATGTTAGTTTTATCGTCCTTCGAATGATCCGAATTACCTGATGATTGACTTAAAACCTTATGTATATTATCATTGATTTCGTTATTATTGCTACAGTTTTGAGCGATTTTGCTAGTTTTGTTAGGAGAATTTAGAAATTCAGAATTTTTATTACAAATAGGAATTTTAAGATGATTATTGCCATTATTTAGATCAAAATCAGGAACAGAACTATCATTACTCGAATGATCCGAGTCATTTAATGAAGTTAAGGATCTCTGGATAACATACAGAGGTAGGTAATTGTTCCCAATAAAAAGTTTTTTCTCTTGATAACAGATTTTGCTATTTACCTTGAGTAAGAAATCGTTACCAAGAATACCATCTTGTTTTATAGGGAATGAATCGGGAACTACATGAAAAATGTGAGAGATAACCTGATCGTTAATGATAACATTAAATGTACAATAACATTTTGTTTTATATGGTTCATTGGAATTATTTATACCTCGTAAGGTAATAAGATTGTCAAGGTGACAAGGTACGTGACGTTTCAACTTCGATAATTTTATTAACGAAACTTCTGAACCTGTGTCTAATAAAAATGAAGGGTCATTAATTAATTCGGGAATAGTTAATATAGTATAGGTTGATGCAGCTAATAAATTCAACGTATAAATTCGGCTTGTACTGTTGTCGACGACCGGGGTGTTGCCTCCGCCTCGGTCGATAACGAGTTTAAAGAAGCTTGTTGTTTGGACATTTGATAAGAAGTGTTTGGGGTGTTTGATCGATTAAATTGATCTGGAGAATTAACATAGCGTGAATTTTGCGGTTTATTATGATAATTTTGGAAGTTATTTCTGTTGTTTTGAGAAGGTGAGTTGTAATTTCGTGTGTTTTGGTCGTGGAAATCTGGGCGGTTTTGATTAAACCTCGGAATATTCGAATTTGAAAAATTACGATTAGAATTATGTTGGTTAGTCACATTGTTTGGGAATTGGGAATTTCTATTAGAATAATTTTGTAGCGAATCTTGATATTGTTTTTTTCGACATTCGTTTATAGAGTGTCCTCCCTTTTTGCAATAATGACACTGTATATTAAAATTAATAGGTCGTGACTTGTGGGTTTCAGGGTAATTTTGATTTGGTACATGATTTAAAGAATTGAATCTGCAATTTGATGTGACATGGGAGTTTTTGTTACAAATGTGACAAAATTTTGTTGAATTAATAAGATCAGGTGTAAGTTTTGTGTTAATATATTCCTCATTAGTTGCATAGCTAATTGCTTCTTCTAAAGTGGTGGGTTTCATCGCTCTTACCAAGAAATTTAACTGACCTTTTAGACCAGTAAGAAAAACACTAAGAACTTGTGCATTAACCATTTGAAGTTGCGCTTCACGCGCCTCTTGAGTTAAAGTTCTGGGTAGAGTGAGTATTAAATTTTGACGACATTTTTCAACACGTAATCCGAAATCAGAAACGATTTCGCTAGGTTTTTGAATACATAAATTTAAATCTGCTAAAACGGCACTGTAACTTCGTTTTATTGAAAAATTATCACGTAAAAATGTTTTTAAATCATCCCACGTGTCAATTTGTCTACTCCTAGTACAGCGGCCAGCGTCGCCAATTATTTTATTTTTTATAGCAATTAATAACTGTGGTTTTTGAGCGTCGGGAACTAACTGGATTGCGTCACTACATTGATTTATAAAATCTTCTAAATTATTATGAGGTGATAATTTAGAGTTGTCAAACCTGGTGTCAATTAGGATATTAAATGCAAAATTTAACATAGTCAGATCATTGTTTGCCATTGTAACGATAAAAAGTAATAATAAAAGTGAGAGAAAAAAAAAATATATATATATAGAAAGTAATTAAATGGTTGGTTCCGTAATAGTAAGAAAATTCGACTTACAAAAAATATATATATAATGGTGACATCATGCGTCTCTAGTTGTCGGTTTCGGCTGGTGGACTCGATCCTCTCGGACTCGACTTCGATGAGGCGTCTCGGTTCTCTCCTCAGTACCTGCACGTCTCCTCCAGGTGGTCTATTCCGGCTGGTGGACTCGTTCCTCTCGGACTCGACTTCGATGTGGGGTCTCGGTTCTCTCCTCAGTACTTGCACGTCTCCTCCAGGTGGTCTATTCCGGCTGGTGGACTCGTTCCTCTCGGACTCGACTTCGATGTGGGGTCTCGGTTCTCTCCTCAGTACTTGCACGTCTCCTCCAGGTGGTCTATTCCGGCTGGTGGACTCGTTCCTCTCGGACTCGACTTCGATGTGGGGTCTCGGTTCTCTCCTCAGTACCTGCACGTCTGCTCCAGGTGGTCTACTTCAGCTGGTGGCTTGGTCCTCTCGAACTCGTCTCTGACGGCGGTGTACATACACAGATTTCAATTTCCAGACAATCCTACCGTCGACTGCGCCAATTTTGTGATGGTATTTATATAGGGTTCTTTAGTATTGCCTGGGAACCGTGGGTTACTCCGCGATGCTGCCAGAGAGGGGTTACTTCTTCTGTTATTGTTAGTCGAAATTACTAAATCGGATTCTTTACGTTGGTTTTTATTTCTCGTTTATAACAATTTACAGACTTAACCGAAAAACTATCGTTGTTCTTCGACCGGAGCTTAGAAGAGAAGTGTTGTTAATGTAATGTGTTCGGTCGAAGTACAAAAATCGAGGCGGGCGCACGTGATCAGAGACTCGTTTAGCTGTGGTCAAAGTATTATTTATTGATGGTCAAAGTATTATTTATTGATTGATAATTGAATGGTCTTCATGATCGGTGCGTCCGTCTCGGGTACATATAGATAATACATTTTACACTATTAGAACCTTTATAACGGTAATAAATAATGCGGATTATTACATAGCAGTAATAAGAGTAAATATAATCATGAGTAACATAATTGGCATCCGCATGACTTCCTAAATTAAACATAGATGTTAAAAATAGATTGGTGATTACAATTACTATGTAAATAATATTAATGATTTATCTAAAACAGAAAGACATGAAAACATATAATAATAATGATAGAATAATTAAATGCATATTAAATGTATAGAACACTAATAGTAGAATAATTAAATATATATAAGAATAATAATAATGAATAAAGTGAGTGGAGTACGTTACATGGTGGCAAGATATATAGGGTGTTCCGTTTGAAAAAAATTGTTATCCAATATTTTGCGTGTGTTGACGCCCTGTATAGCAGTATGAACAAAAAAGAACCAAAGCCAATTTTTATTATTCTTCATGATGTGGATTTTTTTTTGTGTATAAAAAATGGCGCTAGCTTTGGAGCGCTTCTGCAACTTTTTAAATGTGTCCTTGTTTTTGCCACAAATTTGCCCATAACTAACCAATCGTCCATAATAGACCCATACTATTTTATCCTATTTTTATCAGCTTCTCAAGAGGGTTAAATATAAAGTATAAAATATAGGGTGTTCCATTTAAAAAAACATAACTTTGTTCTGTTATGTATATTGAGACACCCTGTACAAAAACATACATGTTTTTAAAATATGTAGAATAAATGTGGGTACCAGTTCAAGAAAACTAAAAATCGATATCTCAAATAACAAATAAGTTATGGGGCTTTTACAGATCCCTGGGTCACCCGGTATGTCAATTATGTTCCTGTTTAGACAGAAAGGTAATTCTTGACCAATACTAATGGAAATAGACACAAAAAAACATCATTTTATTATTTACTTGTCTCTTAATTCGGTTATAGGTTTATTAACTATGATTTTGCCTTTAAATTACTTCATTGCCTAGATGTATGTATTGGTAGGCTACAAGTCAAATTTCACTGTTGTTACTTAATTGGTTCTGTAGTTTATCTGTTAAAACAGAAATGTTGCTAATAATAAAGATTAAACCAAAATTTAAACACAGAAATAATAATCGATCATTATATAATATGTTATCAAAATAAACTTTTCGAAAAAGTTTATATTTACAAAGATATATTCGATTTCTTGAGCGGCTAACTTAATGGGTACCTACCCTACCCTTAAGAAGCCGGGCTTTTATGTGACAAATTAAAATCCAACGCCGAAAGTAAATTTGAACATTTAATTCTCGTAAAATAGTAACGTTATTAAGCTTTTTACATTACGAGAGAAAAGTTTGAAAGCACGAGCGACGCAAGAGCGAGTCCTTTTTAATTCTCGAGTAATGTAAAAACAAATAACATTACGTGTGTAGTAACACGTTTATTTTTTTATTTTATCCTATTTCCATTTCTTTCTAATTTGAAAAATGTTTAATGAAAACCGTCAAAAAGCGAAATCATGTTTGTTTGCCAATATCTTCATAGCAACGAGTTGCGTTAAGATACATTAAGATACAACTAGTGTTGTTAAAAATAATTTCTTAACAACACTAGTGTTCTTAAAGGTACCTTAATGGAACTCGTTACTAAGGAGTTATTGGCATGTTAACATTACATGATAAAATAAATTACTTAAACGCACCGTTTTGTTTTAGAGATTTACAACTTATAGTTAATACAATGTTACCAGGTGAAAAAATAACTTAAAAAAGTGAATAATTGGCATTTATTCTAATACATATTACAATAATATATACACACACTCCTATACACAAACCCACACACACACACACACACATACATATATACACAAATTCTCCTTAAGTTATTCCCAGAGAGGAACAATTATGACTCGTTGATCTGAAACAAAAAAAAAATCCTTCAAATAACCATAATAGCAATAACTATAAACCCAATTAAATAAATATATTTGAATATTCCACCTGTTCGTTTCCAAGAATAGTCAAAATGTCTGTAACAGTGATATTGTCAATATATAATGCTCCATATTAAATTCACCATCATTACGTGTGAACATTCAAAATTTCTTCTACGAGAATGTGAATTAATCTTTTTATAAATATGTAGTAAGTGAACAAAGTTACCAGTGGCTTTTTTTTTAGTTTCATGTGTTATTAATTATGTTCTCTTTCCAAACGTAACTCGTTAAACGCTTGAATACCTTTTTATAAAACTGATTTTAATTTAATTTTCGCCATTGGCTTGAAATTTATGATTTTATAAAAAAAAATATCGATGGTTTCAGTCAAACTTGTCAAATTACCGTGACAATAAGTAAGGCACCTATTGAAATAATTATTTACCTATCTAATGACATAAGTGCGGATGTTGATTTATGCAGAATTGCGTTGCGGATTATAAACGGCACTATTATTGATATAACATTGATTTAGGATCGTTGTCTTTTAGGTATTCCATAACTTGACTAAAATTTAAAGTGGAATTTGATCATTTCAATTATTAATGGTATTAATAAATTGATGAACAGAAAAACATATTGGCATAGTGTTAAACTTGTCCATGAAACATTATTTTAAATATATGAATTAATACTACTGGCAAAAAAATGATATAAATAAACTATTTGCCATTTATAGTAGCAATTTGGTAATAAAACATCTTAAATAAACATTAATATAAATAACAGGATGTTGTTAATAATAAATAATAAAGGCACCAACCTGGTGGAACAGTCGATACTGCTATCTGTGGTAAATTGTCCTGGTCATCTTAATTGCAAAAAGAAAATGAATTAATGATAAGCTTAGAAATTAATAAATAATGAATAAGAAATCTTCATTTTTTCGAAGATGTGAAGACTTTAGTATAAATAATTTCATTAATTCAAATCTGCATAACATTGATTACCTACACCTATCAAATAAATTTTACAAAGATAGGTACTTTCATACTTGTCAATCTTATAAACAATGGTATTTTCAAAAGCGATAATTTAGTTGTTTAATAATTGATTTTCGCATTCAAATAATCCTACGTTGCCAGGTTTATTGGAAAAAGAGAATCGATTATTAAACAATCAAATTTTAAATACCGGGTATAAACATAGAAAAACATGTAAAACCACACCGGAATTTACTCTTAGTGTTTTTTGTAATCAAAAAAGTTGTAAACTTTAAATAAAAAATACAAAACTTGTTTAAAATGTTGTTGGCCTATGCGATAGCATGTTTTTTTTCATGAATTATGTAATGGAGGATAACTTATTTTATATGCATTTGTTAATAATAACATAGAGATATCTTACTTATTTGCAATGGTTGTGGCTCTGGATCGTCCACACCTTCCTCTTCCTCTTCCTCATTGATTTGAAGTTCTTCTACATAAAATATGAAGTACTATAATGTGAAATTCAATTGAACATGTGATATTTACCTCTGTTTGGTTGTAGTTCATTGACAATATTCAATATTCTCAACATAATGAGCCGCTGTATTCAAAAATACTTATATTTCCGGTTGTCTCAAATATCCGTTGTTGTTCAGCTAAATTACAAAAAAAAAATATTATTTTAAGTAATGCAACTTTGAAAACTATTAATCATACCAATTCTTTCATTGAGGCATCTATATTTAAGCCTTGGCCTATGAGGAGGTTCCACATGAATGATTATTCGGGCCAACTTCAAAACAGCCGAGTTGTTATACATTTTCAGGTGGTTAACAAATAACCAAAAATTGGGGTGCTTTGGAAGTGCAGTATTTAATGATTTGTGAAAACTTTCTACCGAATTATTAGTTTTGTGAGGAGCACCAACAAAAGAGATTGCAGCATTGCCCCACTGGCGACTCCAATAATTACAAAATTGTGGTGCTATTTCGGGGGCTAATGCTTTAATACTCTGATCTTATAATGCGGTAGATTCTTCCAAGGCACGACTTGGCAATAACGGTAACATCATGTACTTATGTACCGGGTGACCCAGCGATCTGTAAAAGCCCCATAACTTATTTGCTATTTGAGATATTGACTTCTAGTTTTCTTGAACTGGTACCCACACTTATTCTACATATTTTAAAAATATGTATGTTTTTGTACAGGGTGTCCCAATCTACATAACAGAACAAAGTTATGTTTTTTTAAATAGAACACCCTATATTTTATACTTTATTTTCAACCCTCTTGAGAAGCTGATAAAAATAGTATAAGATAGTATGGGTCTATTATGGACGGTTGGTTAGTTATGGGCAAATTTGTGGCAAAAACATGTACACATTGAAAACATTGCAGAAGCGTTCCTAGCAAAGATAGCATCATTATTTATACACTAAAAAATGGTGATGTGGCCATCATGTTACTTTCTCCGACTTGATGGTATCATAGCCATTTATATTTACGTTTTCATGGTTTATTGAAATCATATTTTAAATGTACGAGCGTTGCGTAAACTCGGATGAAACTGACGTTTAAAAAGTCAAAATTATGAAGCATGCAAAAATTATACTTCAAATTCAAAAACTCGGTTTACTGAAAAACTAACGAGATTTCGAAAAAAACTTATTCTTTAGAAGTTGTTCATTTTGGTATTCTCTGCAATTATTATTCACACAAATTTACTGTAACTATTATCGTTTCATAATTATAAACCAAAAATTGAAAAAAAAAAAAAAAATTTTCTCGAATAGCAATGATTTTATGAAAAATGTTTTCAAGCTAAAGATGTTCATTTTTTTGTTGTCTTCCATGTTTGTTTAAATGTTTTTGTGATATTTTTCATATTTAAGAAAATATTGGCAAAAAACAAAAAAACAGTTAAGGTAAACACCCACTTCCGGTGTACGAAATTTTACCAAAAGCTTTTCAGTTCTTCAGATTATCAAATAAGACGTATGTTGAAAGTTTCATATCAATTGCTGTATTAGTTTTTGAGATACAGCGCACAAAGTCAGACACACACACACACACACACAGAGAGACAGACACACACACACACACAGAGAGACAGACACACACACACACACACACACACACAGACACAAAAAAAAATTTTCCAGAAATTGTTGAAATGGCATCTAGGGACCCCAAAACGGATATTTCCCTAAAAAAAAAATTTGAAAAAAAAATCACGATCACAATACTTTCTCGTACTTCGAGAAAGGAGAAAGTAAAAAATTCCCACATCATAAAGACTAATACACATCGGCTTTGGTTCTCTTTTGTTCATAGTGCTATACAGGGTGTCAACATACGCAAAACAATGGAAAACTATTTTTTTTCAAGTGGAACACCCTATATAAATTGCCACTAATCGATGGCATTTTTAATAAGCTTTCCAATGATATACAGTTTGTATAACAAAATATTAAGGATTCTTGAGATTTATCAATAAAAACATATTTGTTTTGTCACCTTCTGCTGATTTCTGGATTTTCTGCCAAAACTATGCTTTTTCAGGAAAAATTATAAGAAACCAAAGTTGTAGAGCGAAAAATTTTCGATCGACATTGGTCTTTCAACTTTGAAGATAATGCGTGCATTGCCCGCCGGAGTGCGCAAAATCGTGACCGTATATGTATTTTAGCGTTTTCTTTTCAAATTTTTATTAATAAATTGCACTATACTTTATTTTCCGCACCCTCTAGCGAAAAAACGGGAAATTATAGGGAAATTAAAATGGCCCATATCGATTGAAAATGTTCCGCTCTACAATTCTTAATAGAAGCAATTTTTGTCAAAAATGCATAGTTTTCCCTAAAAATGCAAATTGAAAATATATATATCAATTTTTGCGTTTTTCAATGGTTTTTTGCATTTTTAGCGAAAACTATGCATTTTGGGTAAAAATTGCTTCTTTTAAGAGTTGTAGAGCGGAATATTTTAAATCGATGTAGGTCACTTAAATAATTCTATAATTACCCGTTTTTCTGCTAGAGAACGTGGAAAATAAAGTATAGTGCAATTAATTAACAAAAAATTTGAGAAAAACGCTAAAATGCATATACGGTCACGATTTTGCGCACTCTGGCGGGCAATGCACGCATTATTGGAAAAGTAGAAACACCTATATCGATCGAAAATTTTCCGCTCTACAACTTTGGTCTCTTATTATTTTTTCAGAAAATGCATAGTTTTGGCTGAAAATCCAAAAATGAGCAGGAGGTGACAAAAGAAAAATGTTTTTTATGGATAAATCTTAAGAATCCTTAATATTTCATTATACAAATTGTACATCATTGGAAAGCTTATTAAAAATTCCATGCATTGGTGGCAAGATATATAGGGTGTTCCATTTGAAAAAAAATAGTTATCCATTATTTTGCGTATGTTGACACCCTGTATAGCAGTATGAACAAAAAAGAACCAAAGCTGATTTGTATTATTCTTCATGATGTGGAAAATTCTTTAGTGTATAAAAAACGACGCTAGCATTGCTAGGAGCGCTTCTGCAACGTTTTCAATGTGTCCTTGTTTTTGCCACAAATTTGCCCATAACTAACCAACCGTCTATAATAGACCCATACTATCTGATACTATTTTTATCAGCTTCTTAAGAGGGTTGAAAATAAAGTATAAAATATAGGGTGTTCTATTTAAAAAAACATATCTTTGGTCTGATATGTATATTGGGACACCCTGTACAAAAACATACATATTTTTAAAATATGTAGAATAAGTGTCGGTACCAGTTCAGGAAAACTAGAAGTTGATATCTCAAATAGCAAATAAGTTATGGGGCTTTTACAGATCCCTGGGTCACCCGGTATAACACCTGGGACTTCGCGGTTTTGAAATAAACCTAAATTTCGACCTGCAAATATACAAATGAAACAATTACAATATAGTCATTAGGTGTAAATAATTCTGGTATGTTATAAATGACATTTACTGGTTTTACTAAATAGTTGAATTATAAGGTATAGTTACTTTTGAATAATATCGCATGGGCATAGTGTAACCAACACCCCAAAATTGAGGCTTCCGGAAATGTTGCGCGGCATGTTGCTCGCAACCCAGCTTCATAGTCCGACATTATGATGTTTACTCTTATGTCTGCGAATTAATGAAACAATATATAATGGATCTATGAGCAGTGTGATTAAAACTTACTTCTTAAAAACGTGTTTAAATAATTAAAAATTATTATATGAACGCCCTCTCGTCTATCCGACATCAATACGTAGGAATTTGGAAACGCCTGGAAATGTATGATTAATTTTATATTATTAAATATATTTTTATCATCATGCCACCATACCATTTTATGGAACAACAGATGTATCGTCAACAACTGCGTTACACCGCAAGATGATGGCACAACTTTGAATGTTCCGTCCAGATCGATTTCTTCAAATTTTTTTGTTATCAAATCCGCCATACCTTGAGATACCCAAATAATGTTATTAAAATTGTCCTGCCTGAGGTGAACATATCTAAAAATATATACAAATCAATAATTAATTATTTTAACATAAAAAAAGCTTACTATTGTTGTTGGATTAGGTTGTATGCATCATTTAATGAACGAGGAATTGGCGGTGTTCCTTTTTTGCATTGGTATTGCATCCTCTTCGTTGTATTCTTTCCAGACAGCTGACTTCCACCTATTTCGAAATAATTATTATAGAGGGTTGTAGAAGGGGAAGGCGATTTTCAACTTGCAAATTTATTTTTTCTTTATATCTTCTTGAAAATTAAAAACAGCAACGACGTTCTTATAGCACTTATTTATTATTTAATAGGTGACATAAGATTTTTCTATGAAACATGTTTCATTTCTTTCGAACCATCAACTTTCTTATTTCTAATGGACGCCTTATTTGTTTTTTGTCACATCTGAACGTTCAATTTTTTGTGATGACAACAATATAACACAACATACATTTAATTTCATAAATGAACATATAATTGTTTTTTATTCATTTATTTATTAATTTATACACGGATAATACCATTGAATACATTGGAAATAGAAAAAAAAACAAAAACAAACAAAAATACTAAACTAAAAAAATACACTAAAAAACTAGAACTAATTGAGACATAATCTTTTGTACACAAATTTGATGCAACAAAATAATCCAGTTAAAACGTGAGATATAACTAAAGCTATACATAATAGTATATTACGTAACAAGAGTTGTAAATAGCAAATTACGCGCAAGTGAAAAAATTGCGTACGAGCCGCGTAGCGGCGAGTAACGCAATTTCACGAGCGCGTAATTGCTTTACAACTCGCGTTATGTAGTATACTTTATCTACGACCACTCTCACCTTAATTTATATTTGATTCTCCAGTCCATAAATGTTCCTTAAACATTTTTGTATCGCGAGGCGTAGCAGGGAGAAACTTGTTGGCCGCTTATTTAATCATTTTCGTTGTTGCTGTTACTGGACATTATTTATCTTGCAAGAATTGAAAAGAGTTTCATTAACAATGGTTACATACCTCATTATTTGGTACTTACTTCTGGATATCATTGCATTTGAATGAGAATGTGCGGAATAGCGAAGTGACAGCTTCGGGGTGCGTGATGTGACGTTTAACAATCGCGGACTACTATATTTAATAAAAACGAACAAACGCGCAACTCTCAACCAATCAAAAGTTCGTAAACGAAACTCACTAGTACCTTTAATTTACAAGCGGGCTCTAACATACGTGGGTGTTTTGGTGTATTTACGCAGTACGCGCATTGTACGATAATGGGCATTTACAGTAGTGGTCGTAGATAAATTCATTAAAATTATAGACACTTGTTCTTTTATAAAAATTAAATAACAGTAATAACACACAGGAAACCTCATAACAGGTGATACAATAAAAAAAACATTGCTTAGAAATACATGTAATGAAACACGAGGGGTTTAAAATTTTCACTAGATCATAATAAAGACCAAATGTATACGTTACTTAAGCAATGGCTATAAATTTACGTAAGGCGGTCATTGTTTGCAATCGTATCGCAAATTATGTTTGTGACGTTATTTACATGTTTTATTATTATTGTGTATTTATGCGGCCATGCTTATATAATTAAACTCAGTTTCCTGGCAGTTAATACCTGCAACGATTTGGGTTCTTAACAGCATGAACCAAACTGTTTAATTCATTTATTGGCATGTTGTAAATTGTAATACCGAGTTTAGAGTAGTAATTCTTGCATTTAGCTAATTTACATTTTATGGCAGTTATTGTGTTTTGTATTCCGTTCATTTAATCTGGAAATAAGCTGACAATAGATGTAATTATGCAAAGCATGCAGTTGTTTGGGTACATCGTTTTTCCTAGTTTGTTATTGGATAAACCTGACATCTGCTATTCTTAGAAATAGTCATTAGGAGATCGGGTGTCCATTCGAAAACCCTACCGTGCAAGCATTAAAGACCACTTTGTAAATATCCACCACCACTCACCTTCCATTAGAATAAGTTAACATTTTTTGTAAATAATGTATTTTAAGACAGTTCGTTTTTACAATTGTTTGTAACAAGTCGTTTAATTAATTAAAGTAAAAACTCGTTGAATTACGTTGAATTCTCATTTACAACACTAAAGGTATTCAATCATAAAGCTTCATCTAGATGTAACCAAGCTGTTACAGTAACCAGCTAACACTTGTGCATCGACAAAATAAACAACGGTCGTCTTCCGTCGAACCTGGAAGTTAGCACGCTTCCGTACATAACATATGGTCCTTCGAACCGGATTCAACAAACAACAGCAATCAAGTATAGTGCCATAGTGGCAAGAAGTCCCTAGCAACTACTCATCCACTGCCGTGCCAACCTAACAACATTTGGAGCGAACTCTCTGGAAACACCGTCAGCGAGTCAACAACGACGCCGAGGAAGGCGCCCAGAAATCACCCAGAACCGTGGATCAATTCCCAGCGCAGGGAAGAAGACATCCCGGTAGCGCCATTTGGCCACCCTAACGTAGCGACACATTGTCCACCACCTGCCGAAGAAGTTCGTCGGAAGCGGTATCCATTCTACAGTATTTCAACGTAAGTCCTTTCCTATATCTACACCAATTTACTTGTGTCAAAATTTAAAATGGATCCAGCGTTAAAATCGTTAATCGCAAACGCACCTTAGTCGAAGCCTCATTGACACGCGTTAACACGTTTTATACACAATGTATAAAAACAGATATCACAGTCGAAGTCATGCGTAATTTAGAATCACGACTTAAGTTAATGTTACCATTATTAGATCAGTTTCATACCATTATGGACGAAATTGTACTAGCCGAGTTGATCGACGAGGAAGATATGCGAAGTCATGATTTAGATCGAGTTACCTTTGAAAACAATTTCTATAGTTTAAAATCTAAAATTGAAGTTCTACTTGCGGGTTCAAATGCGCCTGTGAATGTAAAATTGCCTGTTTTAAGTTTACCTGACTGAGTTCAGCGGATCCTATGATCAATGGACTCAGTTTGCTGAAACTTTCAAATCATTAATTCACTCGAATAATGCACTTGGCGATATTCAGAAATTTCATTATCTACGCTCATGTCTTACTAAGGACGCAGCCAATACAATAGAATCACTTGATATTTCTTCTGCAAACTATGAAACTGCATGGAATCTACTTAGTGAACGTTTCGAAAATCCACGTTTAGCTATACACAAACATGTTAGAGCTCTTTTTGAACTCAAGTCCATATCTAAGAAATCAAAATATTCATTTAGAGTCTTACTCGATAGTCTGCTTACACATTTAAGGGCATTACGGTCATTACAAGAGCCTGTCGACAATTGGGACACCCTACTAATTTTTTTAATTAATACTAAGCTAGATCCGGCTACCCGACGTAAATGGGAGTCTAAAAATAACACAACTCTATCCCTAAAATTTAGTTATTTTTCAGCATTTTTGAAAAATAAATGTAACACTCCAATATCAAGAGTCACAAAATGAATCTATGAAAATAAATGCAAACTCAAAATCGAATTATCTTAAAACCAAAACCACTGTTAACGTGCAAACCAAGGTTTTAAAGTGTTTATACTGTCAAGATTCTCATTCTATTTACAATTGTCCAAATTTCTTAAATCTTCCAGTCAATACTAGATTAGAAAAAATTCGATCGTTAGCGTCATGCATTAACTGTTTAGGAAAAGGCCACGTTAAGAAACAATGCAAAAGTCAATATACTTGCAGGAAATGCCAAAAACGACACCACACATTGCTACATCTTGATAATTCAATCCAAGTAATTCAAAGACACGAACCGTCTACTTCTGCATTAACCAATAATTCCCTGAGTAATTCTACTCAGATTTTATTGTATACCGCAATGGTAAATTTAATTGATCGGCACGGGCGATCTTATAACTGCCGTGTCCTCTTAGATCCAGGTTCACAATCAAATTTAATTACTCGAAAAATATTTAATCTCTTGGATTTAACCCCGACTGATGTGAACATAACAATGAAAGGCGTTACTCAACATGAAACCTTAGTTAAACAAAGGACCAACATAACCATGCAGGCTACTCATTCACCTTTTAATTTAAATATGTCGTGTTTAATCGTGCCAGAAATTACCGATAATTTGCCACAAGTATCATTTAATTCAAAAATAGTGCCAATTCCAAATAATATTCGTTTAGCAGATCCTAGTTTTAACAAAAGTGGTAAAATTGATTTATTAATCGGAGCTGAAAGATTCGCAAGATTAACATCAATAGGTTTGATCGATTTAGGCGAAAACTTACCAATGATTCAAAAAACCAAATTAGGGTGGGTTTTATCCGGACCAGTTCCTATGTGTGGTGCCAATTTTACTCAATGATTGACGACAAATTTAAATATTTATTTAGAACATCAAATTTCGAAATTTTGGGAAATAGAGGAAGTATTTAACAAGCCAAATTTAACTCCTAATGAACAAGCGTGTGAAAATCATTTCTTATCGACAACCAGACGCAACGTTGATGGACGATTTATTGTCAGTATACCATTGCATGACACAGCTGATGAATTAGGCGATTCGCATGGCGCAGCTTTAAAACGTTTTTACGCTTTAGAACGCAAATCATCAAAAAATGATATTCTTAGGGAACACTATAACAACTTCATGTGCGAATATAAAGAATTAGGGCATATGTCTAAAATTCAGGAAGTTCCGGCTAAATCAAAATCCATTTTTTACATGCCTCATCACGCTGTTGTTAGGGAGAGTAGTGTAACGACAAAGGTACGAGTAGTGTTCGACGGTTCTGCAAAATCAGAAAATAGAGTATCTTTAAATTCAATACAAATGGTAGGGCCGACAATTCAGCGCGATTTATTTTCCATATTAATTAGATTTAGACGGCATTCAATCGTTTTATCAGCAGACATTACTAAAATGTATCGTCAAGTTCTAATTAACCCTGATCAGAGATCACTTCAGAGAATACTTTGGCGCTCCAAACCCTCAGACAACATTGAATGCTATCAATTAAATACTGTCACTTATGGCACAACATCTGCTCCTTTCCTGGCAATTCGATGCCTTAACCAACTAGCCAATGAATGTTCATCTCAATTTCCATTAGCCAGTTCAATTATCAAGAATGACTTCTACGTTGATGATATGCTCACTGGTGGCGAATCTGTAGAAGACGTAATTCAAATTCGTGAACAAATCACTCAAATATTAATTTCCGCCGGGTTTGAACTCAGAAAATGGGCTTCAAACAATTCCGCAGTATTAAGTAATATTCCCCATTAATCTCATAATCAATTTAATAAATTAATTGAGACGCCAGAAATTAAAACATTAGGTGTGTCCTGGAATTCACATCTCGATGTATTTCACTACTCCGTAAAGTCGTTCAATCAGTCACGAATCACAAAAAGAACTATTTTGTCAGCTATTACGCAAATATATGACCCTTTAGGTTAAATTGCACCAATTGTAATTGTATCTAAATTACTTATGCAAGACTTATGGAAACATGAATTACATTGGGATGAGTCCATTCCTCATAATTTATACACCCGCTGGCAAACTTTCATTGCCGACTTAGAATTTTTAGATAAAATAGCACCAAAGAGACACGTCATTTGTAACAATTATAAATATCTGGAACTGCATGGTTTCTGTGATGCGCCTGAGGAAGCATATGGAGCATGCATATACATAAAATCAGTCGATCAGTTAGGAAATCGAACAATTAAATTATTGTGTGCCAAATCTAAGGTGGCACCATTAAAACATACTTCAATTCCCAAACTAGAGTTGTCTGGTGCTCTTCCTTTAGCAAATTTAATGTCAAAGGTTCAAACAATATTGGAACTTAACTTTGAGAAATTATACTACTGATGTGATTCAACAATTGTTTTACACTGGATAAATGGTTCCTCAAATAAATGGAAGACATTTGTTGCAAATACAGTAGGTCAAATACAATCGTTAACAAATGTTGGGAATTGGAATCACGTTAGAACGTTTGATAATCCAGCAGATATTATATCACGCGGAACAAATGCTGACAAGTTATCAAATTTACATCTATGGTGGTCGGGTCCAAATTGGTTAAGTCATGATATAATTAGTTGGCCTAAACACCATTTAGATAACAATACTGAAGAAATTCCAGAAATTCGTAAGGTAAAAACTGTAGCAATGCCTATTACCACAGATTTCAATATTTTCAATAAATTTTCTAAATTCACCAAATTAAATAGGGTCACTGCATATTGCCTCGAATTTAAATTTAATTGTCAAAATTCCTAATTGAGGCAATCAGGTCCATTGACAACAACTGAATTAAATGATGCAACATTAGTTTTGGTTAAAATCTCACAAAAACAATGTTTTGCATCTGAACTGCAATGCTTAAAGGAACAGAAATCACTAAAATCTAAAAGCTCATTATTATCATTAAATCCAATTATAGATGAGAATGGAATAATTCGTGTAGGTGGATGGTTGGAACAGTCGAACTTTAAATACCATAAGAGACATCCGATCATTTAAGCGAATAAACATACACTAACTAAGTTAATAATAAATAATGAACACATTAGGCAACTTCATTGCGGTCCTGAAGCTCTTCTTGCATCAGTTAGGGATCGATATTGGCCAATAAATGGGCGAAATATTTGCAAGAAAGTCGTGCACGAGTGTGTTAAATTTTTTAGAGCATCACCTCCCAAATATATTCAAATGATGGGCGACCTTCCGTCTTCTAGGGTAATTCCATCGTCACCATTTAATATTTGTGGCGTTGATTATTGTGGGCCTATTACAATTAAAGACAGAAAGGGACGAGGAGCGAAGTCATCAAAGGCATACATATGCGTTTTTGTTTGCTTCACAACTAAGGCCATGCATTTGGAACTAGTTTGTGATCTTACTACTAGTTTATTCATAGCGGCTTTGCGTAGATTTTCATCTAGACGAGGGAAGCCATCACATATTTATTCCGACAATGGAACGAACTTTGAGGGAGCTAATTCCGAATTACGTGAGCTATTCGTAAAACAAAATAAAAATCAATTATGTGACTCTGCTAGTCACGACAATATAATGTGGCATTTCATTCCTCCTCGATCACCTCATCGGCGGGCTTTGGGAAGCGGGAGTAAAATCTGTGAAATCCCATCTTAAGCGAATCGTAGCACATGCTTTATTAACATATGAAGAGCTTCTTAAATATCTGACACTAGTAGAGGCAGTGTTAAATTCCCGTCCTCTCTCTCCTTTATCCACGGACCCCGCTGATTTAGAACCACTGATGCCATCGCATTTCCACATTGGACGAAAGATAACCGGACTTCCGGATCCCAGCGTAGTAGACATACAAGAAAATCGGCTCTCCAGATTTCAGCGAATTCAGTCGCTAACTCAACACTTTTGGAGAAGATGGTCCAAAGAGTACCTGAGTCAGCTGCAACAGAGACCCAAGTGGAAGCAGGCAGCAGCTACTTCTATCCAAGAGAATGACTTAGTGCTTCTCCGTGAAGACAAGCTTCCTTCTCTAATGTGGCACATGGGCCGCGCAACTGTGACTCATCCAGGACCAGACGAACGAGTTCGCGTGGTGACCGTAAAAACAACAACTGGAACCTACAAACGATCAGTGACCAGTGTATGTGTGCTTCCCAGTAAATAAGTCTCAGAATCTCCCCATTAACATTTATACATCGCGATTGTTTTCAAAAGACTATAGCCTTTCAAGGCGGGCGGCATGTTTGCAATCGTATCCCAAATTATGTTTGTGACGTTATTTACATGTTTTATTATTTTTGTGTATTTATGCGGCCATGCTTATATAATTAAACTCAGTTTCCTGGCAGTTAGTACCTGCAACGATTTGGGTTCTTAACAACATGAACCAAACTGTTTAATTCATTTATTGGCATGTTGTAAATTGTAATACCGAGTTTAGAGTAGTAATTCTTGCATTTAGCTAATTTACATTTTATGGCAGTTATTGTGTTTTGTATTCTGTTCATTTAATCTAGAAATAAGCTGACAATAGCCGTAATTATGCAAAGCATGCAGTTGTTTGGGTACATCGTTTTTCCTAGTTTATTATTGGATAAACCTGACATCTGCTATTCTTGGAAATAGTCATTAGGAGATCGGTTGTCCATTCGAAAAACCTACCACGCAAGCATTAAACCCCACTTTGTAAATATCCACCACCACTCACCTCCCATTAGAATAAGTTAATTTTTTTTGTAAATATTGTATTTTAAGACAGTTCGCTTTTACAATTGTTTGTAACAAGTCGTTTGTTAATTAAAGTAAAAACTCGTTGAGTTACGTTGAATTCTCATTTACAACACCTAAAGGTATTTAATCATAAAGCTTCAACTAGATGTAACCAAGCTGTTACAGTAACCAGCTAACACTTGTGCATCGACAAAATAAACAACAGTTGTCTTCCGTCGAACCAGGAAGTTAGCATGCGTCCGTACATAACAGTCATTTTTCCACCAAAAAAATCTAAATCGCAATTATTGCAGTTTACTGCCACTCTACACATGCCAAAATTTGTACAGTAGTCCATCCTCATAAATGGAATACTGAACGTGTGCTTAACACGAAGATTTCGAACAGGAAAATGTAAACCAAACATTTGAACAAATTTGGGAGAGTTTATGTCACCAAAAATAACGTCAATGTTATGTCTATGATTTACAAAGGTTGGCAAACCGATATTATGTATGATGTCTTCATGTGATCCAGGAATATTAGATTTAAAGGATAAATACTTCATAAATCTCTTTTGGACCCGCTCTATGATTGATATGTCCTTCTGAGTGTAGACATAACAGCGCACAGTACTCCAAATGAGGACGAACGAGAGACTTATACAAGCAGAGTAGGGTGCCAATATCTGCAAACTGAGCACTGTGTCTCTTAATAAATCCCAACATTTGGTTTGCTTTAGATGTAATTTTTGAGATATGCTTTGAGAAGCTCCAATTATTAGCTAGCAAAACCCTCTAACTTGTTCAATACGAATTAATTCAATACCACTTAAAAAATTACTGTTATTGTTGAGAATTCGTTTCTAGGAAAAAGATATTGTGTTACATTTCTTAATGTTTAAATACATTCTGTTAAGCTGACACCAGACGACGAATCTATTTAGGTCTTCCTGCAACATTTCAGGAGTATGCTCATGATTAATTTCAGAGAGTATTTTGATGTCGTCGGCATACAAAAGGAATTCAGAGTGTTTGAAACATTCAGCGACATCATTTATAAATAATAAAAAAAAGTAAGGGTCCCAGGTGCGATCCCTGGGGAACACCAGATGTAATTAAGACAGGATCAGATATCGTGCTAGCAAATTTTATTTTTATGCAAAAAACAACGTTATTTCTACGTTAGATATAAAGTGACAGCTGTCGAATTTACATTATTTGACAGTTATTTTTATACCGCATCTGTTTTTTTTCATAATTTTTGGCGTAAGGAGTTCAGATTTTTCTCGAAATTGCAAAGAATGTAAAAAATAAACAGCTAATTTTATTTTTATGCAAAAAACGTAATTTCTATATTAAATACACAGTGGCAGCTGCGTTTTATTCATAAAGAATAATAATGTTGACAAACAGTAGTAAACGCTGCATAGATTGCAAATAATAATTATTTGTTTAACAAAAGCCAAGTCAGGAAATCTGCTTTATTGCCGAGTTAAACACATTATTTTTTCGCGGATTGTTTGAGAGAAATTAGTAATAACTTGCAATGCGATAATTTTTAATATACTTAATTCTATCAACATTTTGCAGGTAGCTTGAATTGAAGTGAAACGTCTGGTTCACTTAGTCATGGCTTTCTAAGGCGTTTGATAGAATTGACATTATTCTTTTGCTGGATAAGTTAAGTTCGTTGGGTTTACGTGCCGAAGTTTTGTTATGGATATCCTCTTTTCTCAATAACAGGGTACAGTTTGTTAAGATCGGTAACTTTACATCTAATGCAATTACAGTTACTTCGGGGGCACCCCAGGGGGGGATGGGACGTTTCATCGCCGCCGGTTCGCGCCCGCCGGTTCGCGCCCGCCGGTTCACGCCCGCCGTTTCGCCGCCGGCCGTTTCGCCGCCGGCCGTTTCGCCGCCGGCCGTTTCGCCGCCGGGACAGTATTATATTACCGTAAACTACGTACGTATTGAGTGATCAAATGAATTCCAGATTTGATTATTTTTTTGTATACCGAGTGTTTGGGATAAGGGGCGAATATAGGGATTTAACATGTAAAATTAAATATGTGTAATTATTTGCTCCCCTATTCATTTTAGAGAAAAATCGTAAAGGAATATTTTTTTAGAGAATTAAAAACTGTAAATGTATCATCCATTTAATTTACGTTTGTACCAGCATACACCTCAGAAATAATAAAAATAAGTTTAACAATTTACCATTTAATAAAAACCCTTGCCATGACTGACAAATGTCATGTTATGGTGAGAATAATTTTACTAGTCAAACATTAATTCGGGCGGCCCGTTGGTGTAGTGGGTACAAGCGAGCGCTTATGCCGGTTGCACCGCGTGCCGCGAGGGTTCGAATCCCAGCCCGGGCGAACGATTTCGGGGTCGCGGAATATTCGCTCGGGACCATGGACATTGCATTTGTCTTTAATTATTCAGTTATTCATTTAATTTCTGATATATTACAATACAATGATTATGGCAGATGGCCTCGTAGCCGACGCCAATTTCCCGAATCATTCAATCTCCTTAACCCGCAGTTCCATCCACGTCCAAATATCAATTCACGCATTGTTATTACTATGAACAATAATATGAGTTATTCCAATGGAGAGAGGGTATTATTTATTATCAAAATATTTACAGTGGCGTCAGTTTACACAGAGTTCGTGACTTATTTTCGGTTACATTTAACAATCGACCAATTCCGTCTGTATCAACAATTTCCAAATTTGTGAAAAAGTTCGAAAATACAGCAAGTGTAGCGGCAGATGATTCAAAAGGTATTTCAATAGCCCAATTTCAACAAATATTATTTCAAACATATTAAAATTAAAGGCAAACGGAACAGAAGAAGCAACGATGAATTGAATTAAAGTGGTGTCAGATTACACACAGTTCGTGATATATTTTTGGTTTTACTGTAACCAGCGGTCAACGGGAAATTTTAGAGCAAGTACTCAAAAAGTTCTCCGTTCTGGTGTAAACAATAACCCAATCGGTTATAAAATGCATGTCTAACATTAGCCAACTGCCTATCTGTAATCAATGTGCATTCCGCAAAAATTGCTTCCCGCAAAGATTCAATATTTGGATGGTGTTTTTTGTAAATTTTGTTTTTCAAGTGACCCCACAAAAAGAAATCACATGGTGCTAAATCAGGAGATCTTGGTGGCCAGTTGATAGTGCCACCGCGACCAATCCAGCAATTGGGAAAATTAGCATTTAAATATTCCCTTACATTTAAACCATAATGGGCTGGACATCCATCATGCTGATACCATATCTCCTGATTGTCACGTGCAACTTCTTCTAACGCAGGGCCAACCTGGTTGATTAAAAGGTCTAAATAAGAATTCGAATTTAAATTTCCACATATTTCAAACGGCCCAATAATATTATTTTTAAAAATGCCAGCCCAAATATTGATTTTTTGCGGGAACTGGGTTCTAGTTCTAAGGCATATCCGCGGATTTTCTTGGGTCCAGTATCGCGTGTTCTGAGTGTTGGGCTCGTTGTTAAGTGTGAACGTGCATTCATCCGTAAAACAGATAGACTGCAAAAAGTTTCTGTCTATGTTTGATCGATCCTGCATTATCTCGCAGAATACACGCCTGCTTTCTTCATCCACTAGCAATATTTTCTGATGGCATTGATGTTTGTAGGGATAATACCCATGCTTATTCAGAATCTTATACACTGAGAATGTAGACACGCTGCACTCACGAGCAATGCATCGTATGCTAGTTGTTGGATCAGCATTTATCAACCCCAAAACTCTTTCTTCCAATTCATCGTTGCTTCTTCTCTTCCGTTTGCCTGCAATGTTAATGTTTTTGAAATAATATTTGTTAAAATTGGACTATTGAAATACCTTTTGAATCATCTGCCGCTACACTTGCTGTATTTTCGAACTTTTTCACAAATTTGGAAATTGTTGATACAGACGGAATTGGTCGATTGTTAAATGTAACCGAAAATAAGTCACGAACTCTGCGTAAACTGACGCCACTGTAAAATGTTTTAATAATGAATACCCTCTCTTCATTGGAATAACTCAGATTATTGTTCATCGTAATAACTAGAATTGATATCTGACTTGCAATATTATTATTTTCAACAGTAATTGCACAAGTGCATTGGAAATTATCGGTAACAAGTTTGTGCGATTTTGACAAACGAAGTCGTATTGTTTGGCAACAGTCCCGAGCCCGGAAGGGCGAGGGGCTGTTGCCTAAAACAATGCGACTGAGTTTGTCGAAAGAGTGCAAACTTGCGATAATTTACAATGCACGAGAGCAATTTATCAGACTATATCCCAACAAAAATATTACAACAAAATAGAATGACATTTACTGTCATCGCGGGCGTGTCGTGCCAGTTTGAATATTACATTTTTAAATGGATCAAACAAAATTTAAAAATCAGAAACGTACTTCTCTTGCACTAACTTAGCACTGGTATTCCATATGGAGTTTACATTTTCTTTACAGTACGTACCGTTCGCGTTTCGCACGTTATGTGCCCTGTTTTCCAATATCGTAGAAATGACTTCCCGAGTACAGGTCATGTTAGTGACTCCGCCCAAACTTTTTGGTTGGGCCTCTTTCCCTTTTTCTTGAATTACTTCAAGAGAAACACTTCCAATGCGGAGTTTTCACTAATTTTAATAGCGTTCTACCCGCAAACTGACGTTTGACATTGAACATTGTTTTTCTTGAAACCAATCATGTGCCGAAACATAATGCGAGTAGAGAACTAATCACAAAGCCGCATTCGAACTCTACATGATATGTTTCCTGAAAATAGAAGTTATATAGAATCTGATTGGTTCTAATTCATTTGAATTTCGGCATGCTACGTTTGGCGGGATATAGTCACTATAACATGAAACATGACATTTGTCATGGCAAGGGTTTTTATTAAATGGTAAATTGTTAAACTTATTTTTATTATTTCTGAGGTGTATGCTGGTACAAACGTAAATTAAATGGATGATACATTTACAGTTTTTAATTCTCTAAAAAATATTCCTTTACGATTTTTCTCTAAAATGAATAGGGGAGCAAATAATTACACATATTTAATTTTACATGTTAAATCCCTATGTTCGCCCCTTATCCCAAACACTCGGTATATTGTATAATATGTACTTTACTATTTTTATAATTATTTTATCTTGTACTGTTAATTTAATTACTGTTTTACTCTATATTTCAATCGTAATTTAATATCGGTAAATACTTAATCAACAACAACAGGAATACCAATGAAACACAATAATGATGATGATAAATGTTTATTATTTAATTTACATAAGTACTTAAAAAGAAATATAAATAAGCGACAATTTAATTATTCATTTGATAATTATGTGATATTCCACGCAAATAATCGATTGGTTCTCTATTTCCAAAATCTGTGATTATTCTTAGAATACGCTCGTCCGTGTCCCGATATTTTCTTAATTTATTTGGCGGTGGATGACCCGCCATAAGTTGCTCCAGATATAGATCTCTTCCTTTTTGAACCCTCCTCAACGCATCTATGAATTTCCATATTGTTGGATGGTGCATATTTAATTCGCACCCAAGGCGTCTGTGGGCGGCTTCCGCGTGATTGTTTGTGCGATCTGTTCCATTTAATGTTCTGTTGTAGACGTTCCACATAGAATACGGAAATAACGGAGGTCGTCTTCCATTTCTGCGCCTATTAATTCGGCCCACATAGTTGTCTTCGAACCAGTTCATCAACGGTTGTAGTTCGTCTGGTAAACTATCGGACACCACATCAACATAATCATCTAAGCTGTTTTCTGGCACGAATGCTAATGAAATAATCATTTTTGATTTTAAAGAAAATTCGGGATTGGTGTTATATTCGTGCAGAAGGCCCATCTCTCCTAAATGCTTCCTCATATTTTGAGCCAAATGAAAGAAACAGCCATGCACATTAATTTGAGGAAAACACTCCTCTATTGCGGCAATTGCAGCTTGTTCGTAATCGCATGTAACACTTTGTGGCTTTAAATTAGGAACTTTGTCTTTAATTAAATTAAACAAACGCACATAGGTTATTCTTTGTTTGTTTGGAAGAAGGGCATAAAATATTGGGTGGACTCCGCCATATAATTTTGCCATCACGGTATATATTTGTGAAAATAAACGCGGCGCTGTAGAAAATGTCCCATCCATAAACCACGCAGAATTGCTTAGATGCTGCAGCCAGCTCTCTCTTCCAAAAATAATGATTCTATTTGGTCCCACTCCATCGTCGCATAGAAGGAAATTCTCGGTTATACCTGCTTCCGGAATATATTCTTGGTAAATTTGCGGAATTCTTAAGTCCTCTAAGGATACGGGGTCTGCAGGAGCAGCATTCATTTGGTTCCGTTTGCGCCGAATTACTTTTCTAATTGCGCTGTGATTTGGTACCGACGCCAGCACACTTCTTGGTAAATTATTAAGGCAATTGTTGATAACTTCGGCAGTTCCTTCTAGGGTTCCTTCTGCACGTCTCTTGAGTTTTGTCATGAATGTTGACACTTCAATACGTGCAGCTGATGTGTCGTGGGTATGACTGTTAATTATTTTTAAAAAATTCCCAATTTTCGTATGCACTCTTGCTTTACACCGACCTATCAATTCACAGCGCCAAAACTTGATATTGTCACGTTTACTCAATTTGTCGAATGTATATATATATCCATTATACGAAAACTTTTCTTTTCCTCTTTTCGATAAGATGTTTGCATCCATTTCAATTTACACAATTGCACGAGCTACTAACTGGTCTAACGAAAATATAGGAATGAATTAAAATAAAGCAATTTCCTACTTATAGGCAGTAGACAAAGTAATTATTTTTACCTCCACCCCAAAGGAGAATTCGACAAATTAAATTGCAAGTTGACCACCTAATAGTAATCCCTTAATTAGGAGATTTAGTTTTAGATTTAGGAAATCCGAAAACAATGTAAGGCTTATTCCTTGATATCTACTTATTTTCCTAACAAATCTCTTTGGGATATGGTTTTACCGAATCCCCTAATTAAGAGATTACTATTAAGTGGCAAAATTGCTATTGGATTTGTTGAATGCCCTTTGAGGCGGATTATCAAATGAAGAATTAAATTGTCGGTGATTTATATTTTTATTTCTGTGGTTATGTAATATAAATTAAATAATTAATTTTGTTTCAATTTCCACTCGGTTATTGAGTATAGTTTATTTATATATCTTAAACATATATTATATCCAAGGCTTGTTCTAATCTGAAATTCATTTGATCACTCAATACGTAGTTTATTGTAATATTATTGTGGCGGTGAACTGTCCCGGCGGCGAAACGGCCGGCGGCGAACTGTCCCAGCGGCGAAACGGCGGGCGTGAACCGGCGGGCGCGAATCGGCCGCGGCGAAACGTCCTAGATCCCCCCAGGGGTCTCATTGCGGCCCAATCCTCTTCCTATTATTTATCAACGATTTACTTGAATCAATTGTAAACTGTAACTCCTCATTGTATGCCGATGACTTAAAGATCTTTAAAGTCATCCATATACCTGAAGACTGTGCTGAGGTTCTGGCTGACCTGGATGGTATAAATATGTGGTGTGTCAGAAATCGTTTGTCTCTGAATGTCACAAAATGTTTTTCAATGTCTACATATCATTGTAATAATCCAATCATGCATACTTACACTATCAACTCAGTTAGCATAAAACAGGTTACCATCATGAAAGACTTGGGTATTGCTTTCGATACCAGATTCACTTTCAACAACCATATTGCTAATATTACTAATAATGCATTAAAAATGTGGGGGTATGTGTGGTCCATAAGTAAAGACATGAATGCTGCAAGTTTGAAAGTTTTATATTGATCTCTTGTTAGATCAATTTCAGAATATAACTCACCCATTTGGACTCCATTTACTACCACCAATATTATGCGACTTGAACTTGTCCAAAAGAAATACCTAAGAAGCATGGAGTTCAAACTAGGTCGTCATCATATTCGAGGTGATTACCAGGCAATATTGGACGTCCTAAGCATGAAGACCTGGCGGATCGTCGCATTGACGCGGACTTATGCTTACTGCACCGTTTGGTTCACGGAAAGATTAACTCCCCGAATATTTTAAAAATGTTTTTGTTTCATACTCCTAATAGAAGGACTCGATCAACTACTCTTTTCTACCAAAACACCCACAATACTGTATCTGGTCACAACAATTCGATTTCTCGCCTAACTACACTTGGAAATGAATTTAATTGCCATGACTGGTTTGATTTATTTGATAATTCATTTAATCATTTTAAAAGAAACCTGAAATTTAGATGAAGAAATTTGTATTTACTTTTGGTGTTCATTACTTTTCCTTTTTTAATATTATATAACATCAGCATTACGTAACTTTTATGTCAATTTTGATCTGTACCATATGTTGTTTCTTTATAATGGATGTACTCACTTAGTTGAAATGTTTCACGTACTTTATTTTGTTATTATATATTTTGTATTTTATGTATACAATAAACGTTATTATTATTATTATTATTATTATTATCACTGCTGTTACTGGATTTCATATTGTGTATGATCAACTCAATTTCAGATTCGGTTGCAGGGTACAAAAAAATTGAGTTTCTAACGTTTGTCGGAAGATCATAGTTTTCAGAATGAGTTCCTACCAAAGCGTCACCTATTTTACTAAAGTATGTATTTATTGTATTTAATACCTCCTTGGGCAGATTTATTCGGGTTCCATTTTCATCGTAAACATAGTTGCATTTGTTTATTATTTTGACCGTTTTTATTTTTGAGAATTTTCCAAAGTTCTTGTGATTTATTGTTTGAAGATTTGTATATATTGTACGTATACCCTATTCGGTAGAATCTGAGGATCGACGCATCCTCGAAGAAAAGGTATTGGTGGTTCATCTAATTGCATCCCATACATTTGTTACTGTCCTTCGCTCCTATTGGTATACGCACTTTTACACTAATACTTCCCAACCGAGATTGGTTTGAGATAAAAAAATATTACGTCCCCTACTTACCGAGCTCCGACCCTCTTTTACGACCACAGCCGCCAGATTCCGGAGAGCGGGCTATATATTCGTTTCTGTTTCTATGATAGACGTGGTAGTAGAAATCAATTTCATTGCGTAGTTTCTAATTTCCTCTGTATACCAAGGCTTTTTTTTATTGAAATTATTGATTTTTATTTGCTTCATTGGACAACACTTGTTGAAATTCAATGCAGTAGTCGCATAAGCTATTCCAATTGATGTTTTCTAATTCCTCATTTAATTTATTAAGAGAGTGATGATTTATTATTCTTTTTTTAACAAAAGGTTTAATGTTTTCTGTCATATATTGGTATTTTAATATCTGGCCCTTATGGCCCAAAAGATGTGTTTCCACGACTTCCGAGCTCATGTAGTTAATATTAGTGATAATATTATCAATACATGAGGCCGAATTTCGAAATGCATGTTTGTAAACCACAACATTCAATTAAGTTGATTAGATCGGTGGTGTTACAGTCGGTTGATTTCAAGAAATCAACATTGTCTATGATAATATCACACATTTCATCCATTATTACTTTATGAAGGATATTCTCAAAAATATTTTTAAATTCTATAAATGCACCACCCGGTGAACGATAAAGGCACAGAATTATTATTTTGTGGTCGTTGGTGAGCCATTCGGTACAGGCTACTTCAATGATCATTTCCCTAGATAGTTTATTTATATCCGGTCTTGGTTTGATGTTATGATTACATTTTATTAACACCGTGTGTAGTAACACGTTTATTTTATCCTATTTCAATTTTTTTCTAATTTGAAAAATGTTTAATGAAATCCGCCAAAAAGCGAAATCATGTTTGTTTGCCAATATCTTCAAAGCAACGAGTTGCGTTAAGATACATTATGATACAACTAGTGTTGTTAAGAAGAATTTCTTAACAACACTAGTGTTTTTAAAGGTAACTCGTTACTAAGGAGTGATTGGCATGTTAACATTACAGGATGAAACAAATTACCTAAACGCACCGTTCTGTTTTAGAGATTTACAACTTATAGTTAATACAATGTTACCAGGTGAAAAAATAACTTAAAAAAGTGAATAATTGGCATTTATTTTAATACATATTACAATAATATATACACACTCACATACACAAACCCACACACAAAACTCGTTTAACGCTTAAATACCTTTTTATAAAACTGATCTTAATTGAATTTCCGCCATTGGCTTGAAATTTATGATTTTATAAAAAAAACAAAAAAATCGATGGTTTCAATCAAACTTGTTAAATTACCAGTGACAATAAGTAAGGCACCTATTGAAATAATTATTTACCTATCTAATAAGTGCGGATGTTGATTTATGCAGAATTGCGTTGCTGGTTATAAATGGCCCTATTATTGATATAACATTGGATTGGGATCGTTGCCTTTTAGGTATTCCATAACTTGACTAAAATTTAAAGTGGAATTTGATCATTTCAATTATTAATGGTATTAATAAATTGATGAACAGAAAAACATATTGGCATAGTGATAAACTTGTCCATGAAACATTATTTTAAATATATTCATTAATACTACTAGCAAAAAATGATATAAATAAACCATTTGCCATTTATAGTAGCAATTTGATAATAAAACATCTTAAATAAACATTAATATAAATAACAAGATATTGTTAATAATAAATAATAAGGGCACCAACCTGGTGGAAAAATCGGTACTGCTACCTGTGGTAAATTGTCCTGGTCATCTTAATTGCAAAAAGAAAATTAATTAAGTATAAGCTTAGAAATTAATAAGTAATGAATAACAAATCGTTATTTTTTCGAAGATGTGAAGACTTTAGTATAAATTATTTCATTAATTCAAATCTGCATAACATTGATTACCTACACTCACCAAATAAATTTTACAAAGATACGTACTTCCATACTTGTCAATCTTATAAACAATGGTATTTTTAAAAGCGATAATTTGAATGTTTAATAATTGATTTTCGTATGCAAATAATCCTTTGTTGCCTGGTTTATTTGAAAGAGAGCATCGATTATTAAACAATCAAATTTTAAATATCGGGTATTGAATTGATTAGGTATAAACATGGAAAAACATGTAAAACCACACCGGAATTTACTCTTAGTGTTTTTGTATTAAAAAAAGTTGTAAACTTTAAATAAAAAATACAAAACTTGTTCAAAATGTTGCTGGTCTATGCGGTAGCATGTTTTTTCATGAATTACGTAATGGAGGATAACTTATTTCATATGCATTAGTTAATAATAACATAGAGATAATTTACTTATTTGCAATGGTTGTGGCTCTGGATTGTCCACATCTTCCTCTTCCTCTTCCTCATTAATTTGAAGTTCTTGAACTTCATCTACATAAAATATGAAGTACCATAATGTGAAATTCAATTGAAAATGTGATATTTACCTCTATTTGTAGTTTATTGACAATATTGTCAACATAATTAGCCGCTCTATTCAAAAATACTTCAACATTTCCGGTTGCCTCAAATATCTGTTGTTGTTCAGTTGAAATACAAAAAAAAACATTACTTTAAGTAATGCCATCTTGAAAACTATTAATCTTACCAATTCTTTCATTGAGGCATCTATATTATTTAAGCCTTGGCCTATGAGGAGGTTCCACATGAATGATTATTCGGGCCAACTTTGAAACAGCCGAGTTGTTATACATTTTCAGATGGTTAACAAATAACCAAAAATTGGGGTGCCTTGGAAGTGCAGTATTTAATGATTTGTGAAAACTTTCTACCGCATTATTAGTTCTGTGAGGAGCACCAACAAGAGAGATTGCAGCATTGCCCCATTGGCGACTCCAATAATTACAAAATTGTGGCGCTATTTCGGGGGCTAATACTATAATACTCTGATCTTATAATGCGGTAGATTCTTCCAAGGCATGACTTGGCAATAACGGTAACATCATGTACTTATGTATAACAACTGGGACTTTTCGACCTGCAAATATACAAATGAAACAATTACAATATGGTCAATCAATGTTAATAATTCTGGTATGTTATAAATGGCATTTACTGGTTTTACTGAATAGTTCAATTATAAGGTATAGTTACTTTTGAATAATATCGCACGGGCATAGTGGAAAAAACACCTCAAAATTGAGGCTTCCGGAAATGTTGCGTGGCATGCTGCTCGCAGCCCAGTTTCATAGTCCGACATTATGGTGTTTACTCTTATGTCTGCAAATTAAAGAAACAATATACAGGGTGTTTCAAAATTCATGCACCAAAATTTTTCTGCGTACTCCTCGTAGATAAAAAGAAAAAAACCCTTATGACAAATCTTGATTTTCTACAAAATAACGTGGATTAAACCCCTTCGCAGAAATATTAAAGAGACGCCACTGCACCCTATCAATGAATACTACGTTCGCGTGTAGAAACAGGCGAGAACACTACGTATGTACATGTTCGCGCTCGCCTGGTCTGGGGTCTCTCGAGCTTGTATTAGATAAACAAACGGTGCCGATTACATTGACGCAGCCCACAAATTAGGTCAATGTACCATCGAGTATAGAGTTGGAATTTTTTAAACCGATTTGTGTCTTCCTGGAAACACAGATGTTTTTACGGACTTTCTAAAAACGTGTTGTTCCAAATTAGGTCTTGGCCTTGGGTAACAAAGTAATATCATTTTACAGCACCTAGCCCCCGCGATTTTAAGTAATAGGACTGCAGGGGATACAATTGCACAGCAATAAAAATGCACGAGAGTAGATGATATTTGCCGCTACGGGGCCAGGAAGTCCCTCCCATGTAAATTTCTCCATAAGACGTCACAAAACACCCCCCACCAAAATGGCGGGCGCGCGGCTAATTCAAAATCTAAGCTATACAGAGTGTGCAAATAAATAAAATGGCGCTAAATTTAAAATCGATGTACAGAGTGTGCATCATAAAAAATTCAAAATCATCCAAATCAAAGTCAAAATCATCAAGATTTAAATTAGAAAAAATCAAAACTAAGAAAATCAAAATCAAAAATCTCAAAATTGAAAAATGTTTTCAAAATATCACAGCCAAATTACCAAAACGAAAACAAATGATGAAAAGCTAATGCCCTTATAGTATTACATTAGGAAAAATGAAAAGAATTAAAAACGTGAATATCTTCGTAACGGCTCGTCTGATATCGGATTTTTGTATTGCAAATGAAAGAGCTCATCGAGTAGATTCAGAAAATGGCCACTTTCGGTCGACTGACATTTCATTTCCGGCGCTCGAAAATGGTCCTTGTTTGGTATCAAATGAACGAGCGTGAAGCGTAGATGTTGAATATCGCATTCTTATCTCGAAAATCTTAAGTTTCATTTCCGGTGCTCCAAAATGGCTCGTGTTTGGTATCAAATGAACGGGCGTGAAGCGTAGATGCCGAATAATGTATTGTGCGTGACGTCAGAAATCTGATTCTGTAATCTGATTGGTTGAATGAACTAGTTATTTCATCATCATCGAATATAACGAGTAGTTATTATGAATTTCTCTTTATTGAAGTAATCAACTTACAACGCGATGCATGATCTTAGAACTGTGATTAATAATCGCAAGTTTTTGCGTAAAAGTCAAAGTATTGTTTCGGTGAAAATTCTGAAATTAGAAAAGACAATCGAAAAACTGCGGAGAGACCTTGAATTGCGAAAAATTATAAACAACGAGTTGGTGAGGCGATTTGAATCATTGACACTTTAAGTGAATAATATTTATTCGTGTGTGCTAATTTGTGCAAAAAGTGCTCAAGGTTACAATCGAAATCGGTAACTTGCGATAACACACCGGATGTCATGAGGAAAGTTGGTGAAATGATTAAAACAATTAAAAATCTAAACGAATAGTTTTTTATGAGTGTGTGCTAATTTGTGTAAAAAGTGCTCAAGGTTGCAATCGAAATCGGTAATTTGTGATAACAGACCGGACGTTGTGGTCAAGAAAACGGTTGTCACGAAGCAAGTTTGGACAAGATTTCATCAGTTTGAGTCTAGAAACGGTTAGAGAATGTCGTCTAGTTCGGTAGTGATTGCGGAGTTTCTAACAAGAAAAGAGTCTAATTTGACCGAAGATGAAGGTAAGAAAATTATAACGGATTGGTATTAAATTATTACCTTCAATTACGTTTCCAGAATATAAAGAAGGATGCGATGGTGGTCGATGTCCAGTATGTCTCACAAACGTTGTAAAGTATGTAATTAATTGCGGACATATGTTTTGTTCAGCATGTGCAATAAAATTAACTGATTGTGCTGTGTGTCGAATGAAGAAATATTTTCTGCAACGAGTGTTTTTACCTACATATAAACAACAAGAGGAGTTTAATTCATCGAAGAAAAGAAAATTAGATGAAGAAACAAAAGTTTTCACAACACTAACCCCTGTTAGATATCTACCCCGACAACTATTCACAACAGAAGAAGAAGAAGAAGATTCATGGGATAGCTCATATTCGCCACTACCTGCTTTAACACCTCTGCGAAGTCCTACACCTGAGCCTCCAATTCTAAACAGCGATTCAGGATTTCTTGATGAAGATTCAGAGGAGGCGATTTTTTCCACACAAGATATTATAGACAGGATGTACAATTAAAATGAGATGGTAAGTTTTTACTTATAATGCGCAGAATCTAATCAAAACCAAGGATATAGTCAAGATTACTTTGAGAGAGTAATCATTCGAGTTGAAACTGTCAACTATTCAAGATGTCTTTCCCTACAGTTGAAAGTGCTGCAATGGTCGATCCGCTAGAAAATGAAATCTACGCGTTTGATAACAGCATTAAGAAGGAGTCGACACTGTTGGGTCAATCAACTTATCCTCTCAATAAGTCAGGATCAAAGAGAGTCTCAATCGGTATCAGTCCGGCGGTAGGATTCACACCAATCGTGAAAATCTGGGGAGCCCACTCCTGCATCTTCTTCAGCGAGGAGGAATGGAACCAGTTTTCTGCAATCAACATCTCAGAGATGCAGCAGCAGCCCATCACCTTTGGCAATCTTAAGATCACCAAGAACGAGTATCGCAACATCATGGCTGTATGGATTGAACAACGCGGCTTATGTGTCGTAGTGTCTGAAGAAACACTGGGAAATTTATTTGACTTAAGAAAATTAATTAATTACAAATTAAATGCTTTAAAAGCGTTGGAATTTAATATGTATTATGATATGATATTATCTTCTTGCCTAAAACTAGATGGTGATTTATATTATAATGTTACGAATTTAATTTCTCCACATGTAAATTCTCAAAATGCTTATTTAATGTTGGAATGTATTCATATTCATTATAATAAAATGTGTCTCGATTTCGAAATTAAAAAAATATTTCAATAAAAAATATAATTTTAAATCTTATCTTATGTGTTTAATTACCCATCGCACCTCTTACTATTAAGATCAGTGAAATTATAAGTATTTATCAGTAGTAATCACACCTTGACAGAGTTAGAATGGAAAACAAAGTAAATGAGGCTATTGAAGCTTTTTATGAAAAACGTTTAACAGAAAATCAAGTAAAATATTTACCCATTCATTATTTAAATAAGGTTGAAGGAGTTCAACTGTTAGAAATTTGGAGGGCGCTACCATCAGAATATAAACAGCAAGCAGAAAGGAGACTCCCCTGCCACGAGCATTTTAGTACAGGTGAACATCAGGTAGATGGTCCACCGCCGCCAAGGAGGCGATGTCTGATGTGTATATATAAGAAAAATGTAACACCTTATAATCAGTCAAAATGACGCCTCCAATACAGCGCCATTTAGAGGATCGTATGAATTTTACTCATCCAATGATGTTGGATGATTTCGAGCAAATTTCTCTCAGCATGTGGATATCATTTTGCGCAATAGCAGCAGTCATATTATTTATTATAATAAGTACAATATGCTTTCTATGTAGAGGTTATAAAAAATAAAAAAACGATGTAATACAATACTAGTATTTATTTAAATGTTATACAATATTAGATTTATTTATCCAGCTATTATGGGACTTGTCCAATCCTAACCACTTAACGTAGACTTTGCCACCTTTCCTCCGCAAAACTTTTTCCACCAAATACACGTCTGAATGTTTAGCCTTTTGAAGTTCTTCTCCGTAAAATGCTCCAGTAATTGGTGCATTTTGCATATCTTGAAGTAGGTAAGTTGTGGGATTCGATATTTTAACTTTCATAATTTTAAACAATTCCGTAGACCAGTTTGGCGTATACCCCTTATCGAAAAGCGCTTTTTGTTTACTTATCCTAACCACGTCACCCACGCGAAATTGTCCAAGTCCAGCGATTTTAATATGTGAATAAACCGAATTTAATAACTGTTTCTCCTTATCTTTTGTGACGTCAGAGGGACGCATTCCTGTCGTACTATGTTTACGATTGTTGTAATCATCCGTGATCTGATCCAGAATACTTAGCCAGCGGTATTTTCCATTCAGACTAAAGGCGCGATAAAGTTTTTCTTTAATAGTTCGAATTACGCGTTCAGCCATTGAGGCTTTCATAATCGTATAAGTAGAATAATGATTAATTTCATGTTTGTTCATTAAAGTCTGGAACTGACCATTGTAAAATTCTTTTCCTTGATCAGTTTGCAAATTCTTAGGAGTTCGGTTATCCTTCATAAGTATACTCTTAAATGCTGATGTAACATTTGCCCCAGATTTATCTTTTAACGGCACAGTCCACAGATACTTTGAAAAACAATCAATCACCACTAATATGAATTTATAACCTTTATTTTCTCTTGCATAAAGTCCAAACTCGGCCAAATCAGCTTGCCACAAATCATCCAATCCTTTAATAATTGTTCGACGGCGAGGAAATTTTACACGAGCCGGCTTGTGCAGTTCTTTAACTATATCAGCCTTAATTTTACTCATTGAGAACCTCCTCTAGGTTTCGAAACGTTTTTAGCAATGATGTTCAAGTTCAGAACAACATCTTTTAATGTCTTTTCATAAATTTGTAATCGGTCCAAAATTTCCTTATGAGCAACATAATTTTGATTTCTAATTTCTTCAGCCTGCTTTAAAACGTAAGCAATGTTTATTGCAATCAGTTCCTCGAGATGAGTTGCAGCGGTATTATTTTTTTTCTCGTGCTCCTCACTCACTTGTTTCACCTCATCTTGATTTTTGTATACAGAACCCTGTAAATCTTTTATGTCATTGGAGGTTTTAAGTAATAATTCTTGCAAAGGATTCGTTTTCGTGTTTATGAGTCTTTCTAATGAATCTTTTACGGTTAAAATTTTCTTATCAACATCAGTAAAAACTTCTTTAAATAGGGCAGCATTTTGTTTCAATATATTTTCAATTACTCCATAATTTTTGTCAACATATTGCTTTGTAGCAACATCCTCAGGTTCTTCAGGCGTTAACGCACGTTTTAAACGTTTTCTTGCCAGATCAAAGTGCCCATCTGGTGTAAATGCAAACCCCGGGCCAGGAGGACCGCGAGCACCAGCTAAAGATTTGCTAGAATGGCGTCCGAACTTGTCAACACTCATTGTAAAAATAAGATGGTAAGTATGTGCTAATAGATTATATAAGCTTCACGTAACTCCTCTTCGATTGAAGCAATTTCATTATCGTGAGAAGTATTTCCTGCACGTCGCGAAGCATGCAGCAACCATAAGCGATCAACCAATTCATTAGGATCATCCCAATATGTGTAACGATGAGACTTTTCATCAACGTGCATCTTGGAATCAAATCCTTGACCCTGCGTGGACTTCTTGCGAATAGCAAGACGGGGAATCGATGAAGGGCGAGGAACCGATGATGGATATTTATCTAGCAAGGGTTTTATGATTGCTCTATATTTGTGAGATGGATTGCCCCTTATCTGTTTCGTGGGGTCACAATCGCGGTGTAAAGTATTCGTTCTCTTTAGAATATCGATGTAATTTCTTTCATCTTCAGGTCGGTAAGCTGTAGGATCCTTTCTAAAGAGTAATTCGTATAAACCCACTGTACCGATATAACGTACATTATCAATAATTAAATCATTTCCATCTAGATCAATGTCTGTTTTGCCGATTCTAAACTTTGCATTTGCAGGATTGAAAGTTACACCAAAGACATTGTCAAAATCATCACCACCAGCGTGTATTAATTCTTCAATATATTGTCTGGGTATAGGTGCAAATGTATCTAAAAACCTATCTATTTCTTCAGAAGGAGGTTCTGCTGCGGGGGTAATATCTCTGAGTGATGAAGACTCATTTGGATCTCGCTCAAAAACTTCTTCATCTCCTAAAAATTCCAACCGTCTCGGAATTTGTGCCTCCCTAAAATTCCCGGTAGCGGGCGATGTATTAGGCGTAGAGGATTCTAACCGTCTCAGAATTTGTGCCTCCCTAAAATTCTCCCTAGCGGGCGATGTATTAGGCGTAGAGGCGGGTATTAATTCTGGCTTTATCAATGATAAATTCACCTCTCCTTGAGTTTTTATGATTGATTTTAAAGGCTCCGTGATCGGTTTGTACAATTTTTCTAACCGCTCATCATTTTCATTACGATTTAGTTTCAGAGCTAATGCCTTATTCCTAATAGCCTTTTGAACTGCTATTATTTTTCTTTTGACATCAGTCATTTCACAGAAACAGGTAGCTGTTATATCAAATCAGGTAGCTGTAATTCAGAAACAAGTAGCTGTTATTTAGAATCCGGTATCTGTTTTTCAGAAAACAGGTAGCAGTTATTCAGAAAACAGGTAGCTGTAGAGAGAGATAGTTGCAATAGGTGTTTAGCTTCGTGCAGCTGTTTTTAGACTGTATCAAAACTATGATTACTTCAGTATTATATACTGATCAAGACCTTTCCGATATCTACCTTCGTCCGAGTCTTTATCGATAGTAATGAAACCAAATTTTTCTTTCCAGCACTCTACACATAAAGACTTAAATTTCTCAAATGTCATATCACTGCTCACATGATCAGTGTACACATGTTTCAAGTTGAGGTCGTCTTGTTTGAATAATATAATAAAATTAGCATTATCACGTATTAAATGTTTAGGAATTCTAGTATAAGTCTGACAAAGGTAAAACGAATCAACGTCTTTATGTCGACCCATACTGAAAAATTCTCTAATTTTATCCTGTTTGTCACACGCTACATCGTCAAATATGAAAACGGAATTTTCTTTTGCCTCCTCAGGACTTATGATTTCAGCATTCTCTTTATACGGAAAATACTCAATTTCGGGAATTGCATCCATCGTCCTTTGCAAAAATGTATATTTTGGCTGATAAAGTGACTTGGAGTAAACATAAACGTTTTCAAATCTCAACCCGTTTTCATTGAAGAGGAGTGATAGCATTACATTCGATTTACCGCAATTAGATGGACCGCATATCACCGCTCTAATTGAATTGGGTAGTAGATCACCGTGTCTTCGCATTTGATTTTTAAACCCCTCGCCCACCCACTTATCCAAATTTGAAATAGGGAGAGATTGTTTCTGTTTAATAACCTTCATTGCACTAATAGCAATTTCATTTGTATGGGGTATATATAGCAATGTGGCAGTGATTGTCTCTCAAATGATAACTTATACTGGTGAAGGTATCATCAATTCATTAATCAACAAGCTCCCGTTCGAATTACACGTACCGGGGTATCAGTACTGCGGTCTAGGAACCAAGTTACAAAAACGTCTAAAAAGAGGCGACCCAGGTGTTAACCCACTAGACGCCGCCTGTAAACAGCACGATATTGCTTACTCGCAGAACAAAGACCTAAACGAAAGACACAAAGCCGATAAAGAATTAGAGGAGGCTGCTTGGGCTAGAGTCAAGGCCAAGGACTCTAAATTTAGTGAGAAAGCGGCAGCGTGGGCGGTTACTAACGTGATGAAGATCAAGAGAAAAACTGGAATGGGTATCAAGAAAATTCCTTTGAGGAGTGGTGTAGTTATGAAGGCTCGAAAAGCTATTAAGCGATTTAAACGAAAAATTGATAAACCTGGAGGTGTTAAAGAAAGTAGTAAGATTGCATTGTCTGCAGCAAAGATTGCTATACGAGAGGTTGGTGGTAAGAAAAAAATTCGAGCTCCGAGAATTATACCGATTCCAAAACAAGGTGGAATTCTACCACTAATTCCAATTTTTGCCGGATTGAGCGCCCTCGGAACCTTGGCCGGGGGTGCTGCTGGTATTGCTAAAGCCGTGAATAGTGCTAAAGATGCACGATCAAAACTTGCGGAAGCTGAAAGGCACAATAAAACGATGGAAGCTATTGCTCTCGGTAAACCGGGGAAAGGATTATTTTTAAAGCCATATCGTAAAGGTATGGGCCTCTTTCTCAAACAACACAAGTCAAAAAACTGTTAAAATCGCTACCCAACCGCGCCCTAACCGATGTTGATTTGCTAAATAGGGCTAGAAACGTTAAACATTTTAGAGGAGTGTTTATGCGTGATGCGCTACCATCAAAACCTCATTTTAGAGAAGCAGGTATTATTAATTTGGATTCCAAGGATGGATTAGGAACGCATTGGGTGGCTTATAAAAAGGCTGGAGATACTGTTCGTTACTTTGATAGTTTCGGAAATTTATCACCACCACTAGAAGTGATTAAATATTTTAATAATTGTCATATTAAATATAATCATGATCAATATCAGAACTTTAGTTCTTACAACTGCGGACATTTGTGCTTAGAATTTTTGTATAAATAAAGATGTTATAGTAAAGATGTCTTAGTCATGTCTCAGACCTTTACCCTACAAGGTGTAAGTTATAAAATTAAATATAATGGATAAAATTGGTGTATTCGATAAAGTTCACTACGACGAGAGTATTGCCAAATATCAATATCACACATATCAACCTAGAGCTACAAATTTTGGAAACAGCGATGAGATAAGGATAACAATACAAAATCAAGATATTTATACCTGTCCAGCAGACAGCTACATTTACTTGAGCGGGGAAGTTGAATACAATTTATCTGCGGGTAAAAAATTTGAATTAGTTACAAACGCTTTCGCTTTCCTGTTTGAGGAAATTAGATATGAACTAAACGGTATTGAAGTCGATCGAACCAGGGACTTGGGAATTACTAGTACTCTAAAAGGATATGTTTCATATGATGATTCAGAAGACATGAAAGTGCTCGGTATTTCTGGATGGGCTAAGACTGGTCACATAAAAACATTTTTTCCAAACAAGAAATTTTATGCACAAATACCATTAAAGAGTTTAATGGGATTTGCTGAGGATTACCAAAAGTTAATAATCAATGTAAAACAGGAATTGGTTTTGTTACGATCCTCCAGTGACGTGAATTGTTTTAAATGTGATGATGATGATGCGGTTGTTGCCCAAATTAAATTTAAACTCAATAAGATTGAATGGCGTGTACCACACATTCAACTGAATGATGAATTAAAATTGCAAATGTTTGAGCAAATTAAAAACGATCCAAATATATTAATTCCATTTCGAAAATGGGAATTGCATGAACTACCAACCATGAAAAAATCTAGAGATGATATATGGGCCGTAAAAACCTCAAGCAGTTTGGAGAAGCCCCGATACATAATTATCGCTTTCCAAGAAAATAAAAAGGGTGTGGCTAATGCTGATGCTTCAATGTTTGATAACAGCAATATAAGAAACATAAGAATTTACCTGAATTCAGAATCTTATCCATATGATCACTTAAATTTGGATTTTGGAAATAATGATTACTTAACTGTATACAACATGTATTGCCAATTTCAGCAGAGTTATTACAATCATACAAATAGACCGCATTTCTCATTTACGAATTTTAAAGATTATTCATTATTCGTATTTGATGTATCCAAACAAAACGAAAGCGTAAAGTCATCAACGGTGGACTTGCGCATTGAGATGGAAGCTGCTGAACCATTTAAAGACAACACTCGTGCTTATTGTCTTATTCTAAGCGATTCCATTGTTGAGTACACACCGTTATCCGGAATAGTTAGAAAAATAATTTAAGATGATTAAAAAAGTATTTTTCGATTTGGTCCCCGTCACTTTTGTATATTTGGTGAATGAAGACGATAATACAGCAAACTGGATGCAGGAAGCAAATGACAGACTTCGATTTAAGAAGAGGGTTCGAGATATGGAAAAAGTATTGGCCCCTGTTCTCTTGAAACGTATCACGTCACCTCCTCCACCAAAAATATTATTTATTGACATCCAAGGATTCAACACACCCGACTTTATTCCGAAAGAACTTGCTGCAACGTACGATGGAGAAAAAATACTTGCGTATGTATTCAAGCCGCCAACACAATTTAACCGTCTAAATGAAGATAGCAAGAAACAAGTTAGGTGGTTGGAAAACAATTACCACGGAATCCCCTACAGCAGTGGTGAAAGTGATTTAAGTGAATTGCCGAAACTGTTTAAAAAATTGTCCGCTGATATAGTGTACGTGAAAGGTAGCCAAAAATGTACTTACCTGTCAAAATTTTATGATGTAGTTATTAATTTGGAATATGATGACCAATGTCCTAATTTTAAGAAATCTATGTATTGTTGTCAATCGCATAGGAATAGGCTAAGTGTTTGCAGTATTATTAACGTGCAAAAATTATTAAAATATGTAAAGGAAAATATTGTTTAAGGAAATAAAAAATGCTTTTCCCAATTTTAACATGTGTTTTTATTTAAACTTTTATGTGAGGAATATTAAGAAAATAATAAATGCTTTTTTTCAATTTTAACATGTGTGTTTTTATTTAAATTTTACAGGAATATTAAACACTCCGGTGACAATACATATTACCCATAATATAAATAGTATAAACGCTGTAGATAAAATAAAACAGGTGAAATTCATCTGTAAAAATTTCCATCATCAGAAAAAGAATGAAATATCATTAAATGTTTACCATTATATTGAAATACAAATAATTATGATTACAACTAGTAATGCAATTATTCTTTCCATGTTGCCTTAGTGGATGATAAACTTGTATTGAGGTAAATTATAATTTCCAAATCTATTTATCCTAACATAACTATTGTGTAATACTAAGCCGTTATATAATTCTAAAATAAAGTGCTAAACAATATCCTAAACTGATTAAAAATAATATCTTAATATAAAAATATACAAATATAAAGCGAGGTGTATGAAACATAACAGATTTAATGTAGCTACCTTTTAAAATGAATGATATCCCCAAATTTCAATTATTAAATAATATCTTTATGTCCCCAGGCTAGAGTATTAACACCGTCTTCGCAGATGTTCCGCTTATCGTCATGACGTGAGAGGGCTAATTTATTTTGCGTGATTGAAAAAATTGTATGTTTAATAGATCTAAATAAACTTTGTTTTCGCATGATGATTTCCGAATTAAACAAACAATTTTTAAAATCACTTAAATCTAAATCTTGCGCGACAACACATTTCTTGACACCCTTAACCTTTTTGATAATAAGCTTGGGGGTTTCCACTGCATACATTTTTGCCCGCAACCCAACAAATTCAGAAATGATTTTTCCCCCGAGCTCATCTTTAAAAAGCTCCAACACGGCTTTGTTTTGCAGTGGAATGCCATATTGATTGTCTATGTCAAAATTGCTTGTGTCGAATTTGTCCAAGTCCTGTTTCATATCATTGAAAACGTCGTCTGTCCTCAAATTTAAAATAAAACTGTCCGTGTCTATGTAACAAAGATTCACACCATCCCCATACTTAGGTTTTAAATGGTTGTAGTAAAAGTTGTACATTAATAATTTAGATATTTCCAAAACGCTAAAACCAACATAAATTGGTTTATTGTAAACAGCTTTTAATCGGTCTAATTGAATTGCGACTAAATTTTCGGTAAATATCGAACAACAATTAAAATTTAATTTTGCAATTAAACTTTCCGCACCGCGTCGTTTTCCTATATCCTCCCAATGATTGACCAATTTAACGTCTACACGCTTATCTACGTTTTCCATTGTCTTGCCAAATACTGAGTTGTTCATCAGTTTAAAAAAATCTTTCTCGAAATCATTTTTTGCCAATTTCCTCATAGAGGTATTCAAATCGATATATTTTTTTAGCCAATCTGATTGTTTGAACTCCAAAACGCGATGAATTTTAGTTAATTTTAAACCGTTTGCCAAAGCCTGTTTCAAATTTCTGTAATGAATAATATACCTGGACTTGTTATTTAAATTTGGAATTAATTTGGTGTTGTTAAATTTTGAGCCAGGAGGTACAATGTTTTCTACTAGAAAAGGTAGATCGTTGTGTAAATCGTGAAGGTCTTGAGGATACTCAATATCCACTTCAAGGAAGTAACCTATTGGTGAGTCATTGGGGACGTTTTCAACATTAAAATTTTCAATTTCATCCGCGCTTAACCACTTAAAACTGCCATATGGTAAACATTCAGACATAGCCCATCCATACAAATTATTAGCGTCCCAGTACGTCATAAAAGTCGATGGTTTTGTTCTGTCATAGTCCTGCATGTATTTATTGTTCGCTCGGGCGTGGCGTAAAGAACACTGGCTTATACCGCCACGTATGCCCTTGCGAACAAAATGATGCATGTCGATGTCAGTTAAAAGTTCTAATTTAATGTTAGTCAATTTCAACATGGCATCCCATGACAAACCAGGAGCCGTGTAATAATGAGCCGGATCCAAATTGTAAGCTTTCAAACAAACATCGCGGAAATTTTCAAAAATATCGGCCAAAAGCAAAACGTCGGTTTTCAAATATAAGTCGGAGTATTCGCGCAAAGTTTTACAATTAAATTTAACCCAAACGTTTTGTGCATGTTCATACTCCTTAGCAGTGATGTCTGTGTTCGTAAGTGAATTAAAAAATAATTTTTGCGGCGGTAATTTTGTTTCCTCCAATTTCGACAGCGAATCCATGTACTGATAAGGAAATACACCTTTTTTCGTTACCAGATCAAATTGATTATCAATAGGAAAATGTTTTCTAACATTAATCAATTGATCTGGTTTTAAATTCTTTGCTAATTTTTCAAGCGATGATGACATGAATCGAATTGAATCCAAAAATCTTAGTTTTAAATAAATATCGCGATCAACTCCTCTCTTATCAGTATATTGATCCACTTTAATCGATTTTGAGAAAGATATGTACTTCTCCTTATTTTGGGGAATTACATCAATTTTCTCATTATCGGCGCCAAACTCTTTAATGAATAAATGAGTGTCGTAGCCGGATAAATTGTGAAAAAATATTGGTAAAAATTTTGGAATTTTGTAGTTTAAATTACATTTGGAGTGAGCGGCTCCCACAAATTGGCCAGAAAGGTGACAATGGTCGGCTACTTTGTCACCAACATCTAAAGGTTTTTCACAAATATGACACTCAACCGCGGAATCAAATAAATATTGCTCACCTGGACTTAATTTCGACATTGGAATAATCGGTTTTAAATATTTGTCATAAATAGATTTCGCGTCCGCGGTTAATTTTTCCATAAAAATTTTAGGGCAGTCCAAACCCGTGTAGGTGACAAATTTGTCTAAATTTGGATCAAACGAGCATTTAATAAAATACGCAAAACTGTAAGGGGTGTGAACATGTGTTGCATTCGTGTACGATAAATTTGGATTCGGCTCACATGTTTCAATAGGGGTTAATATAGATTCAAAATCTGCATAAATGGTGAATGGTACCCGCATTTTAGAATTAAAATTGGTAAATTGTAACAAATTGCCAGGTACCATGTCACCGTTTTTGTTTTTTATTAAATCCACAGTGGGCATGACTGTATAAACTTTGTTACAATCATGCTCACTGTGGGCTAAGAGTGCCACCTCGCTGGGGAAAAAGGTCAAGCAGCCATCACATAAATACATCTTATGTTGATTCGATGATACTTGATATGCTACTAGTCTGGATAAGTGCTTTATCCAGACATAGTGACCTTTTTCTCCATCCTCGATGTATAGAAGATTAACGTGCGTGTCGCGCTTAAATTTTGAGAAATAAATTGGTCCTACCACATCATGACGATTATTCGTGGTGTTAAACTCTAACCCGTAAACATTTATAGATATGTTATTCAATAACTCAAATTTGGGGATGTTATTAATTTTAAATGGAAACTCCATACCTGTCAAGTTCAACACCTCGCTATAGTGGGGATAAGATGCTGGCCGGTGAGGATGATCTTGAGCAGGGTGAAGAGCCGCTGTCACTGCCCAGGCGAAGCAGGCCTCATCCTTATTCTGCACGTTGATGCAGGCCTGCTTCCTTTTGATGGTCGGGGGCAGCTCAACGTACGAGGATCCGCGGATGGGGGTGTACCTGCCACAATTCACCTCCAGGTGCATCACCTTCAGCAAGGCCCATCCGCTGTCCCGCTCCTGCAACAAAGCGTAACACTTATTTTTCGAATTTGTATGAAATTTTTGACTTACCTGAAACTCTTCACTCTTTGTTTTCACTACGGCGCACAATTGTCTATATATCACTTCCAAGTCGGTGGCAGGCGTCACGACTTGGAACCGGGTGTTGAACGATTTTAGTTCGGGTTGTACGTCATCATCCCCTGGCTTGACGTACAGCCCGAATAATTCAATGTTGGTTTTAATGTTGCGGTGCTCCACCCGAACTCCACCAACCAAACGGACAAACTTCTCCTCGCAATTCTCCAAGAACGTAGGAATGTCCGTCTGGTCCGCCTGCGATGGAATCCGGTAGCTGGCTAATCGACTCTTGAAGGCGGACACAGTTTTTACGACACCATCCTCGAGAGGCTTAGCACTGTTGTTTAGGTGCTGCTGCGATCGCAGATGTCCCACGAGGAGTTGGGGAGTTGCAAACTCCTGATCGCAGCCGGCACACTTCGTGGAGGATGGGGCCGCCTTCGCCGCGGATGATGTAGATGGAGTCGCCAGCTTGATCTTCTTAGCTGCAGGAGCATCGCAACATTCATGGTCGTTGAATTCGACGCCGTTCAACACCCGACCGCACCCATCGCACAATACACCCGGGTGGTATTTCTTGAGATGCTTTCTCAAGTTATCCACCCGGGCGAAATTGGAACCACAAATGGTGCAGGTAAACATTCTGAAAATAAATATTTTTATTTAATTATATGTTTTCAATTATTTTTTCTGAAAATAAATTTAATTATGTTTCTAATTAGTGTAACACACTTACCTCTTTATATAATATTTATAACACAAAACAGATGAGGAAAGTGATGTTGTAAAGGCAAGAGTTGAATTGAAACTGATGGAAATTTTTGCTCTCGCTCCAATATATTACTTATCAGAACATCCGCTGATATTGTTCGAGAATGTTCTAGAATATTCGATTTGCAAACGGTTGGAATTGCGTCAGAATTTTATCAAAACCGCATCCGTTATTAACTAACGGTTTTTCCTCATGACATCCGGTGTGTTATCGCAAGTTGTCGATTTCGATTGCAACCTTGAACACTTTTACACACACACAATAAATATTATTCGTTTAGATTTTAAATTGTTTTAATCGTCTCACCAACTCGTTGTTTATAATTTTTCACAATTCAAGGTCTTGTTTTAATTTAGCAATCGATATTTCTATATTCTGGATTTTGTTCGAGAGAACGTCTCGACTTTTTCGTAAAAACTTGCGATTATTAATCACAGATCGCAGATCTTGCAACCTAATTAAACGCATACTGATGACGTCTGGATGATATGTACGCGTTATAAGTGTTGTAGTTCATTCAACCAATCACATGACACAATTTCTGATCATTTGATACCAAACATGGGCCATTTTAAACCACCGGAAATGAAACTTAAGATTTTAGAGATAAGAATGCGATATTCGGCATCTACGCTTCGAGCCCGTTCATTTGATACCAAACACGGGCCATTTTGGAGCACCGGAAATGAAACTTTAGATTTTCGAGATAAGAATGTGATATTCGACATCTACGCTTCGAGCCCGTTCATTTGATACCAAACACGGGCCATTTTGGAGCACCGGAAATGAGCTGTCACTCGACCGGAAGTGGCCATTTTCTGAATCTACTCGATGAGCTCTTTCATTTGCAATACAAAAATCCGATATCAGACGAGCCGTTACGAAGATATTCACGTTTTTAATTCTTTTCATTTTTCCTAATGTAATACTATAAGGGCATTAGCTTTTCATCATTTGTTTTCGTTTTGGTAATTTGGCTGTGATATTTTGAAAACATTTTTCAATTTTGAGATTTTTGATTTTGATTTTCTTAGTTTTGATTTTTTCTAATTTAAATCTTGATGATTTTGACTTTGATTTGGATGATTTTGAATTTTTTATGATGCACACTCTGTACATCGATTTTAAATTTAGCGCCATTTTATTTATTTGCACACTCTGTATAGCTTAGATTTTGAATTAGCCGCGCGCCCGCCATTTTGGTGGGGGGTGTTTTGTGACGTCTTATGGAGAAATTTACATGGGAGGGACTTCCTGGCCCCGTAGCGGCAAATATCATCTACTCACGAGTGTAGGAAGCCGCCAGGAACAATAAAAAAAAAGTATAATATATAAGGTGAACTTGAAATTTGTGCGTCGGTTTTATCAACCCGCACCGGACTATTTATGTTTAGATAAAAAAATTTCAACTGCGCGCTCGAAATTAGGTCACCATTCATTCATGCGTCAACACTTAAAATCGACAACGTTTTTTTTTTTATACAAGCGAACGAACGTATTCATTGATAGGGAACTGTGGCGTCTCATTAATATTTCAGCGAAGGGGTTAAATCCATTTTATTTTGTAGAAAATCGAGATTTGTCATAAGGATTTTTTTTCTTTCTATCTACGAGGAGTACGCTGAAAATTTTTGGTGCATGAATTTTGAAACACCCTGCATAATGGAACTATGATTACTGTGAATATGATTAAAACTTACTTCTTAGAGTACAATATCGAAAACTACCTCATATAAATGGCATAACCCCGCAAATTATTCACCTCCTGAAGAATGACACAGTTAAAATTGCTCAATATAACATCAATACCCTAAATAGATTGTATTTTACAAGGCTCACGGATAAAACACCTATGGAACAGTTATCAGACATTGTCTACAACATCCCCTGTGCGGGTTGTGACTTGACGTACATTGGACAAACATCCCAATGGCTCCGTTCTCGTCTCACCCAACACAGGACTGATATTAGACTAAACAAGAAATCCTGCGCCTTGTCAATACACTGTAATTCCAACAATCACTCCCCAGACTACAATAGTGTTGAAATTGTCAACCGTTGCTCCAACAAACGTGGTAGATTATTTTTGGAAATGTTCCATATACAGAAAAACCGCGCCACTGTCAACTGCACACCGACCATCTCAGCGGCATCTATTAGTACCTTCTTGAGTTGTGTGCTGGGTCTCGAGACGGTAACACGTCAAGAGCTTCCAGTTCCATGGCTTCTTCGTAGGTACGAGTGGATGTCGTCTGCTCTGCATGCCTCCCTGGTTGTACAATGACTGTTCTGCTGTTGGAACATGTACCATGCTGAGTTATTAATTTCTCTCGTTCCCCTTTTTCTGGTTTATTCAAAATTCAATTTTGTAACGTAAATTTAGATTTTAGCTTCACATTTTAGACATTTTGTCAAAATTATGTACATTTGTAAAATATTACCGCCCATCCACCATCAGTAACATGGTCCTCCCCCTTGTTAGCACTTTATCGTTACAAAATCATAAGTATCCAATGGATAAATACAGTCTTAGTACGTCTAACGTAGAAATAGTATCGAGTGCTAAAATAGGGTTGCCTATGTTACGTAATGAAACCATTTCCCACAACTTATGGCCTCACCATGGTATTTTAATATTTAGATTCGCACCATTTATAACGCTGCATTAATCATTTTCTGTTTACTTTACGCTAAACCGTTTAAATTTTAACTAGTCATCCATTGTTACCAATTATTATTAATAACGCCATCGAGGCAATCCCGACTGGAACCGTACATGGTCTCCACCTGCACTAGGCGGGTTTTGCAACGCTGGCGAGCCTGTATTTTTCCAGACGGGGTTGGCAATCGATTTTCGATACGTCAATAGCAATTGACAACTGACGCCATTTTTAATGTGTTTGTGATTGTTCTCATAGTTTTATCGCTTTACATCCGGTTCATCAACCGTAATTTTAATTAACAACAGTAACAAACATGACTCTTCAAGTACTTTCTGGATGTAGCAACTATTATTTTTGACTATTTCACATATTAGTAAACGTAATAGTTATTTAACCAACAAGTGTGTTAATGATGGCGATTAATGATCAAGACATTTTCAAGCACGAGCGCTTGCGCGAGTGCGTTAATTGTTGAGATCATTAATCGCCAATTAACACACGAGTTGGTTACAAGATTTTTCCGTTGATCGTAACTTAGATCAACATTAGAAATTAGATTAGAGAAAATCTAAACAAAACAAACAAATAAACTTGCTATTAAGCCCTTTGCAGCAATATCGGCAAAACATGCTACTAGCGCAGATTCCGAATGACGTCTCACCTGTTACTCCTCGCACCAGGAAATAAATTCTACGTAAGTTTTTTCGTAGAAATGTGTACTCTATTCCGGAAGCAAATTTAATGTTCCATTATTTGTAATGGCTAATACTTTTGCCGTTAATTTAAACTCGACACTATTCATAGTAGCAGACATTCACTCGATACACGCGTTTTATAAATTTGACGTTTCACACTTTGACATTATTGTACAACAAAATCGAAGGCGGTTCGCCGCTAATTTGTTTCTAACGCAGAGAATTGATATACTTTTGCATTTACGTGTGAAACAAATTATAGATCGTGTTCTCGCTATTATCAGTTACATTTCCAGTAATTATGAGTAATTAGCTATTCAATGCTTAACTAGAAATCGTTCTTTTTTTTAGGAAATATGATTGATGGGAATTCGAGTTAGGGAACCGATGATGATAGGGAATTGGCTTAGCCAGCTAGGGCATTCAGCCACAACCGATGTATAGTATTTAATAATTAATTTAAGAGAAATGAGGACAAAGACTAAATATATCCAGTAAGCCGCACGGCCATTTTTCGTGTTAAAAAAGTAAAAAAAAGTGACCGCCCGGACGGGACTCGAACCTCTACCCACTAGACCACCGCGGCCTAGAAATCGTTTATTAATGAAAAATCGTTCATTAAAAGGGGTCATTAATAAATGATTTTTGATACATTCAAGTACATTAAAGTTAGCCGTTAACCAACGAGCAACGGAAATAGTATATTACATAACTAGAGTTGTAAGTAGCAAATTACGCGCAAGTGAAAGATATTGCGTACGAGCCGCGTAACGGCGAGTAACGTAATTTGGCCGGGTGAATGGTCTGAAGGCTGTGAAGATGAATTTGATGGTAAGAAATTTTATCGTTATTGTTAACTAGTGGAAGAATGTATTTGGATGAACCGTGTTAGCGTGGTTGGTAAAGCGCTGTTCAGATATAGTGTATATCTGAATGAGCTCTCATTAATTGTGTAAAATTTGAGAATTTGTATGAGTCTGTACGTCCACGTTCCAAGACCTCTGAGCTCTTGGAGCCATGTCCCAAAACCTCTGAGTCGCAACAGATGGAACTTTGATGAATATAAATTTTAGTTAACTTACTCGTATGATATACGATTTTGTAATTTTGTAGTTTTTGTGTGGCCATGTTCCAAGACCTCTGAGCTCCTAGAGCCACGTCCCAAAACCTCTGCGTTGACATGAAAGTGAGTGGCCAAGTTCCAAGACCTCTGAGCTCCTGGAGCCATGTCCCAAAACCTCTGAGCTAACATTGAAGGAATAAGATTTGTTTATCTTAATTATGTAAAGCGATTTGATTGCAATAAATAATCCTTGACTGTGGTCTGGAAGGATTGAAATATTCTCAGTTGTTAGTCATTGATTACAACAATGACAGTTGCTCTTATGTTGATGCATTAAGTAATTTGTCCTGAAATCAATTTTAGATACCACCGAAGAAATGGAAGATTTTGAGAAACTATTTCGAGAACGAAATAGCTGTCAGGCTGGCCGTGTTAGCGGCGAATCAAACGTGGACGGAATTTCGGGGCCTAGCGGCCAAGAGAGGGAATTCGACATCGAAAACGTTCTTCCCACAAGCGAGGAGAGGGAAAATGGTGTGTGAATCCCCGCGGTTCAGAAGGTGTGGCACTTCCGATCAAATCGTGCATCTGGCCGCCTTGAGCGTTATTAGCAGCCCAATGGATTATTTTGTTGTTGTATTATCACTGATACGAGAGTTATTATAAACATTGTTATTGTGAAGTGTTGTCTTTTTGTTATAAACTAATATACATAAATATGAACTAGTGTGTATTTTAAATATGGTAGAGAGATAAATAAATAACACAAACAAACTATAATAATAATAATATAAGTATTGACAATTTTGCTGGGAAATCTACTATTTTTTAGGGGACTGAGTGGCGGCTTTATTCCATGTCTAGCGGTGCATTATGGGCCCTCCCCATGAATCGTTTAGAAGGTTTGTGTATATAGTGCTTAACCCCTTTATGTCCATCTTCGCGTTCATGGGTTGTTGTTCATTATTGATATGGCACATTTCCAGGAATAATCTCTCTTTTAGGTTTTTTTCTGTGTCCAGGATTTCTACTGACCCATAATCAACGGTATGTTTCGTTGTTTGAACATGTGTTGCTAATGCACAGCAGCCTTTTTTCAATTTTGCGCCACTTCTGTGTTGTAATAATCTTGATTTTAGTGGTTGGGACGTTTGACCAATATACGTGAGATTGCACCCTTCGTATGGAATTTTATAAATTACGTCCGATCTCATGTTCATAGTGACCTTGTCTTTCGTATGGCTAAATAGTTTGTTTACAGTTAGCAAGGTTTGTTTTGCAATATTTGCTTTATCATTTTTTAGGACTTTCGTGAGCTGTTGAGTAAGCCCATCGACAAAGGGTATGGAAACATAACTGGATCTAGGACGTTTCGCCGCGGCCGATTCGCGCCCGCCGGTTCACGCCCGCCGTTTCGCCGCTGGGCCAGTTCGCCGCCGGCCGTTTCGCCGCCGGGACAGTTCACCGCCACAATAATATTACAATAAACTACGTATTGAGTGATCAAATGAATTTCAGATTAGAACAAGCCTTGGATATAATATATGTTTAAGATATATAAATAAACTATACTCAATAACCGAGTGGAAATTGAAACAAAATTAATTATTTAATTTATATTACATAACCACAGAAATAAAAATATAAATCACCGACAATTTAATTCTTCATTTGATAATCCGCCTCAAAGGGCATTCAACAAATCCAACAGCAATTTTGCCACTTAATAGTAATCTCTTAATTAGGGGATTCGGTAAAACCATATCCCAAAGAGATTTGTTAGGAAAATAAGTAGATATCAAGGAATAAGCCTTACATTGTTTTCGGATTTCCTAAATCTAAAACTAAATCTCCTAATTAAGGGATTACTATTAGGTGGTCAACTTGCAATTTAATTTGTTGAATTCTCCTTTGGGGTGGAGGTAAAAATAATTACTTTGTCTACTGCCTATAAGTAGGAAATTGCTTTATTTTAATTCATTCCTATATTTTCGTTAGACCAGTTAGTAGCTCGTGCAATTGTGTAAATTGAAATGGATGCAAACATCTTATCGAAAAGAGGAAAAGAAAAGTTTTCGTATAATGGATATATATATATATATATATATACATTCGACAAATTGAGTAAACGTGACAATATCAAGTTTTGGCGCTGTGAATTGATAGGTCGGTGTAAAGCAAGAGTGCATACGAAAAATGGGGATTTTTTAAAAATAATTAACAGTCATACCCACGACACATCAGCTGCACGTATTGAAGTGTCAACTATCATGACAAAACTCAAGAGACGTGCAGAAGGAACCCTAGAAGGAACTGCCGAAGTTATCAACAATTGCCTTAATAATTTACCAAGAAGTGTGCTGGCGTCGGTACCAAATCACAGCGCAATTAGAAAAGTAATTCGGCGCAAACGGAACCAAATGAATGCTGCTCCTGCAGACCCCGTATCCTTAGAGGACTTAAGAATTCCGCAACTTTACCAAGAATATATTCCGGAAGCAGGTATAACCGAGAATTTCCTACTATGCGACGATGGAGTGGGACCAAATAGAATCATTATTTTTGGAAGAGAGAGCTGGCTGCAGCATCTAAGCAATTCTGCGTGGTTTATGGATGGGACATTTTCTACAGCGCCGCGTTTATTTTCACAAATATATACCGTGATGGCAAAATTATATGGCGGAGTCCACCCAATATTTTATGCCCTTCTTCCAAACAAACAAAGAATAACCTATGTGCGTTTGTTTCATTTAATTAAAGACAAAGTTCCTAATTTAAAGCCACAAAGTGTTACATGCGATTACGAACAAGCTGCAATTGCCGCAATAGAGGAGTGTTTTCCTCAAATTAATGTGCATGGCTGTTTCTTTCATTTGGCTCAAAATATGAGGAAGCATTTAGGAGAGATGGGCCTTCTGCACGAATATAACGCCAATCCCGAATTTTCTTTAAAATCAAAAATGATTATTTCATTAGCATTCGTGCCAGAAAACAGCTTAGATGATTATGTTGATGTGGTGTCCGATAGTTTACCAGACGAACTACAACCGTTGATGAACTGGTTCGAAGACAACTATGTGGGCCGAATTAATAGGCGCAGAAATGGAAGACGACCTCCGTTATTTCCGTATTCTATGTGGAACGTCTACAACAGAACATTAAATGGAACAGATCGCACAAACAATCACGCGGAAGCCGCCCACAGACGCCTTGGGTGCGAATTAAATATGCACCATCCAACAATATGGAAATTCATAGATGCGTTGAGGAGGGTTCAAAAAGGAAGAGATCTATATCTGGAGCAACTTATGGCGGGTCATCCACCGCCAAATAAATTAAGAAAATATCGGGACACGGACGAGCGTATTCTAAGAATAATCACAGATTTTGGAAATAGAGAACCAATCGATTATTTGCGTGGAATATCACATAATTATCAAATGAATAATTAAATTGTCGCTTATTTATATTTCTTTTTAAGTACTTATGTAAATTAAATAATAAACATTTATCATCATCATTATTGTGTTTCATTGGTATTCCTGTTGTTGTTGATTAAGTATTTACCGATATTAAATTACGATTGAAATATAGAGTAAAACAGTAATTAAATTAACAGTACAAGATAAAATAATTATAAAAATAGTAAAGTACATATTATACAATATATACAAAAAAATAATCAAATCTGGAATTCATTTGATCACTCAATACATACGTAGTTTACTGTAATATAATACTGTCCCGGCGGCGAAACGGCCGGCGGCGAACTGGCCCGGCGGTGAAACGGCGGGCGTGAACCGGCGGGCGCGAACCGGCGGCGATGAAACGTCCCATCCCCACATAACTAGGGGCAGGAGGTGTTGCAATATTAGGGGTCGTTGTGGGTTGTGCTCTTGGTGGTGCTCTATTTGTTGTTGACCAAATCAGGCTGTTGAGTAACTTGTTTGGGTAAGAATTTTGGATCCATATTGTAACCAATCGCTTAAGGCTATTGTTTACTAGGGTGGGTGGCAGATTGACTTTATTCTATTTTTTAGTGCTAAAATTGTATTGATTTTTACGTGTGTTAGGTGGTATGATTTATAATTTATGTATCTGCCTGAACTCATGGGTTTTTGGTACCAGTCTACCATTATTATATTGCCTGTGGTTCTAATTATTACGAAATGACAGCGATGTATTGTGCCATTTTGATATCCGTAATTGTTGTTTTAATTCCATGGCATGCCATTATTTTTCTAAAATCACATTACTTTTTATTAATTATTTCAATTTAGAGAAACGTAAAGTATTAAGTGTGAGTATTATTAAATTCGGAATTTTGTCTTCTACAAAAAAGTTAAATTCATTTTGTCTCTAAGATAAATAGGGAAGCCAATATTTGAACACTTCAAAATTAAAATGCGATTTCCTATGTTGCGTCCGTCAAGTCAACACCCTGTATATATATAATCATAGTGTGCATTAGCTGCCTCACTAATGTCATTTATTGTAAATTTCATAGAAAATGGATGATCACGATCCAATTACGAACATATGTCACACAATAAACGTCCAAACTTTGCAATCTCCTTCAGGAGTAAATATAATGAATAATAGTAAGTACTTTTGCTATAAACCACTATCATAGTTGATGACTCTCTTTCATTAGTAATTTGTATTGTATTAAAAGGGTGTTCTGACCAAAATTATAATCCGTCATTTCTGACACTGACATAAGAGTCTTACTTTATCATTATGGACTAGAACGAAATGTACGCCATTTTGGCCCAAAAAGAAACCGCCGAAGTTATTATTTTCGTACAGTCGAACATAAACACGTCTTGGTGATTTTTTCATATTTATAGCAATGAAAAACAATGAGCCTGTTATGAGTAATTTTATTTATTTTAACAGGATTTTGTTACAAAATTTTCTGAACATTTTGATTTTATCCAAACCTATATACCTGCATTTTCTTTAATGAAAGACCTCAAGTTGGCGACATTAGCGTAGATTCCGGGGTGTTTTACATCAGCGCATTTGTATCCCCAAGACACGACACCTATAAGTTCTCCATTGGCTACCAATGGACCACCAGAGTCGCCCTAAAATCAAAATATAACATAAAAACATCTGCGGTTTTAAAACGTGAAATCTGTGGTTCTATATAATCAGTGGCGGTGTGGAAATACATAGACCATTCATCACCAGTTACTTTCCTTACACTTTTACATTTCACAATTTCACATAAAGAACACAATTTCACATACATCAAACTTTAGCCTAGGAAAAACTTGTTTTAAACTGATTGAAAATCCATACTTATTAAAATAATAACATCTATTCAGTTTCTACAATGAATTATTTTGCTTTCGCTCCGATTGTTTCTCCACACTGTGGAGTTTGTTCTTTATGCTAACAAATATCTCTTCTACATGTATACTCGTAATTATCACAAATTATCATTTTGCTTCCACTTCAATTGGCTTACAACATTGTAACTTCTTTATGTAAACAAATTTTTCTTTAACATTCCTTTACCCAAAGAAGTCAGAGTGTAGCGAAACATTTGTACTGAAAGCATTATGTAAATTTTGAAAATCAATTATTATACTTATTAATGTAACGACAATATTGTGCGATTCATAATAATCGAGGCCTTAGAGCGCTAGCGCCGAGTCACATAAAAAGGCGTCCGAGATTATTATAAATCGCAGATATTCGAGTTATATTCATAGCTTTATCGTATCATCGTCGGTGCCGATTCTATGTAAGTCAAATCAAAATGTGAATGAAATATAAAGACATCTTAAGTTTTTTGATTCGTAAGTAACGTATTATGAGTAACCAACACATTATTATTCATATTATAATTCTAATAATTATCAATTAATGTTTAACATGAAATGAACAAAATAAATGATGATTCGATAAAATACATAGAAACATAATTGTTGTATACCTTGTTGCAATATCACTTATGTTGAACTTACTTGGCAAGCATCTATTCCTCCGTTGGTCATATCTCCGGCGCAGATCATCCTGTCGGTGATGTTCTTGGCAGGATAAGCGTTCTGGCACTTTTCCTTGCCCACAATGGGTACGGTCACTCCCTGTAAGTCATCTGGAGTTGGACCGTTGGACCATAGAACTCCCCAGCCGGTGACAAAAGCACTTGTACCTTCTGGAACGACTTGTTCCTCCTTAGGAAGACCAATAGGCTGAGCGGATTCACTAAAGATGATGTCCTCTGTCAAGATGAGGATGGAGATATCGTTGTCAACGGTGACTTCATTATATTGAGGGTGCTGTATGATTTCAGCAATTTTGATCGCTTGACCTCCAGTGGAATGATAAGTTGAGCCCACACGGACGTTGAGGAAATCAGGAGAGAGACTTGAAAAAAAAAAAGAATTTTTGGTGGTGCAAATTATGTTGGAAATCAATTATGAAATTATTCTGATACTCAGTAAAACTTTTTTTTTGTAGATTACATGTATATTCTGATATTTGCCTAAGAATTTCGTAAATGTGCAAATTAGATATCAATCAGACAACCAACAGAATAAATTGAAATAGCTTTGCTCGAAGAAAAGCATACCGACACACCGGATGACTTGGTGACTAGATCATTTGATGAAAAAGTGGTTCTTAAAAGATACACATACGATTAATGGCAGGAATGTGACCTTACAGTAATAATAATATTTATCTTACTAAAACACTAAAGACAATAATATCCAGTGACGGCTCGTTAGGGGCGGCAGGGTCGGCCGGGCGGTACCGTTAAATTTGATTAAAACCAATATTATAAATGTTACTTTCTAAAAAAATAAGTATTGCGATTTTTTTTATAATAAATACATAATATGCTTATAGCTAGTAATATTAATAAGCACTCAGTATAAGGCCGATAAATGCGGGAGTTTATTTTCATTTAATATATGTTTACTACGCAAGTTCGTATCCGCAAAATCGGCCAGCCGTTGATTTTCAGAGTATTAAGATTGATGCAAGCGCTACATCCGCACGAGTGTCAGTGCAGATTCTGTCGTCTCATTTCGCCTGCAGCGTGAACGTACGTCCACAAATGATTTACTCCAGTACGCAATACTCCGATGCCCATGACTCGATGCACACTTTAAATTCGCTTGCGTTACAGGTCACAGATTTTTATTCTAGAACTTGTAAATTTATTTATTAACGTATTTCTGATTATTTTCATATTGTTCAATTTAAAAGTAATATATGTACATACTTTAATACAAATTGGTCATTAAGGCCAACAATTGACCGGTATTAGAAAACACATTATTCCTTAAAAAAATATTTCAGAAATGAGAACATATTTCGCATTTTTAAAGAGAAGGCAAATCTTAATACAAGTGAATTTCATTAAACAGATGTAATTTAAAATGCAAATAATAATTAAATGGTTACCTTATTGTAATTTACAAAATAATTACTATTCTTGGTAAATTTAAGGTACTTTATGTGAAATATATCAGTGTATAATTAACCATCTTATGTATATAACATGTTTAAAGATGTTATTGTTGCTCCGACAACATTCTCTCATTGTTAAAAGTCGGGCAAAATTGTTTATTTCTGACGGAGGAGTATGGGTACGGCAGGCCGTTGTCCACAGTGCGCGTGTGCCAGCATAAAAATGATCAGATGACAGAATCACCTTGTCTTTTCCTTGGTCCCGTCCACATGGTGCTCGTGTATGCGATTATTAATTATTGTATTATTTGTTGAAGCTACGATGGCTAGTGTAAGGGATATTGTAAATACTAACGCTTGTTTGGTTCATTATTTTTTACACAATACGATGATAAAGTTTTCATTAAAAATGTGCCAGTTCCAAACCCGTTGTTGACTAATCTCGTTCAAAGAAAACAAGATCACAATCGCACTTTTTCTGCAACACTCTACACAAAGTTTATTTGGCTGACTGGTAGTGAGATTTGTAACAAATTATTTTGTTGGTATTGTTTATTGTTTTGTGAAAGCAAAAACCCTTTTAATTCATGCGGTTATGACAATTTAAAAGAAGTTTATCGCGCTTTAGCGAAAAATGAACTTTCAAAAGATCATACGTATTCTGCCTTAAAATATAAATTATTCGCGAAACATAATATTGTAAATGCACTTGATACCGCTAGACGAGAACTTATAAATAAACATAATGAAAACGTTCGTGAAAATCGAAAAATGGTCAAACATTTAATAAACATGATCATTTATTTATCAACTCAAGAACTTGTATTCCGAGGTAACGACGAAACAACAAATTCAGACAATCAAGGGAATTTCAATGAATTCGCTTATTTTGCTCTAGTTTGGATGAAAATTTTAATAAATTCATTGATCCATCCATATCTTCAGTGTTTACCGGACTGTCAAAAATGATTCAAAACGATTTAATTGATTCCATAACTACGGTTTTAAAGCAAAATATTTACTTTTATTTTGATTTTTCGTTACGTTTGTGAGGGGAAAGTAATAGAACGATTTTTGGGTTTCTTCAACCTTAGTGAAGGTCGAACTGCAAACCATATTTTTAATGTACTCCAACAAAACTTCAATCATTTCAATATCGAACAAAAATTAATCGGCCAAACATATGATGGTGCTGCTGTAATGGCGGGAGAACTAAATGGATTGCAGCAAAAAGTTAAGGCAATTGTTCCTCAAGCACTTTTTACGCACTATTACGGGCACAAAATAAATTTAGTTTTACAAGATTCATGTGAAAAAATGAAAGAATGTAGGATATTTTTCTCAAATCTCTCGGGCTTTTCATCTTTTTTTACAAAATCTACTAAACGCACTAATCTTCTGGATACAATTTGTTAAAAGAGAGTTCCGAGTAACTCGGAAACCCGCTGGAACTTTAAATCGCGCATTGTGAACACTATATATAATAATAGAATTAATTTGATTGAAGTTTTCTATCATATTATCGCAGATTTTGACCAATGGGATGATATTTCAATACGAGAATCGACCGGATTAAAAAGAATATTAACCAATTTTGATTTCCTGTTTCTTTTATATACTTTTCAGTTAATTTTTACACATACGGATCCTATTTTTTCTATAATTCAACATAAATTATCTGACATGACGTATTGTAACGCAAGAATTATATCACTTTTATCCACATTAAAAAAAATTCGAAATGACAATTATTTTCTTAAAATGTATTCTGACAATAATCAAATTTTAGATGTTCAGCCTCCATGCGCTAAACAACGTAAAACGTACAGTGGTAATAATGATTCGATATCTACGAAACGAATATTTTTTGAAATTTTAGATATGCTTATAAATCAAATTAAAATACGTTTTAAAGATATTTTCTTACTTAACTTTCTGGAATTAACCAATCAAAATAAATTCGACATATTTAATAAAAAGAAATCCGTAAAAACAATTTCAATCTTTGATTAATAACTACAAAACATTTTTTAATAATGAAAAATTAAAAAGAGAATTGCAAGTTTTGTATGCTGACAAATTCCCCAACAGTAAGTGTAATGTATCTATTAATAGAAAGAGGGTTGGTTAAAAGCTTAGTTAGGAATGATAGTTTTTATAATAAAATTATTGACGATTTAGCTACCAAAAAATCCCGGCGAATCGATTTAATATTTAAAAATGATTGAAATAATTCAAATATAATATATTTAATTTTTTCACATACACGGGCACCACTGTTATTTCCTGATAATATCGCTTTAGTTTTGAGAGTTTTTGAGTTTTTATTTATTTTTCTGACATTAAAAAGAATAGACTTTTTTTATTTAAGATATTTGTTTTATTTTATATATATTTTTTTTAAGAGTAAATATTTTATTTTTCATTTCTGCCATTTTTATATTATCTTCAAAATTCGATTTTAGTTTTATTGATTTTAGTTTTCGTGTTGAGAGTTTATTTAATTTAATAGTAGTAAACAATGTTTTATTTGGGCTATCGACCTATCGGTCTTTCTGCCCTTAATTTAATATTTTATAGGACAATATTTATTTATTCCTGCCCCCTATCTTTCAAGTTACTTACATTTTTAAGAGTGTTATTCATTTTTTTTATATCCTCCACCTCAAACGTACTTCACTTCTGTCAAATCCAACTCCCTTTTCATATCCTGACAAGAGTGCTGTAGACCTTCCCGTAGTTCTTGTCGGACGATTTAATTTTTTGGTACGCCTACCCCCCTACATTTAGGTTTTACTTACATTTGCTTAATTATGTCGCGTTAGCAATATGTTTTAATTTACCATATACTGCACAAACAACCATATTGTTATATGTAGCAAACGATTGATTAATATTTACCATTGTAAATAATACACTTCCACAAAAATACAGTATATAGATGATACTTAATAACTACCAAAAAATTAAGTTGACTAACTGCAGCTTGCATTCATTCGGCCGACCCACTTCCGTAGGTCACGAGTCGTCACTGTTTGAAACCCAATTTTTAGCATCAAAAATTTATGTTGCGTTGGCATACTAGATATATAAATACAATGGTTGTCTCTTCTTAGGGGCTTATCCGATTTTAGCAAACTCAGGCTTGTTTGAAAGAGAAATGTAAGTATCTTTAAATTTCATGTCTGGTAACACACGATAGTTCCTAATAAAATTGCCAGGGGACGCAATTCGCGATTATAAATTATTTTTTTTTATTTTGCCACGAAAACTTCAATCATACGGTATAATTCTGATAAGATAATCGGAAAGTTGATTAAATTTGCAAGAATAAATGAGAAAAAAAGTTAGATTAGTAATAATTAAAATTCATTCTGCACATTCCGTACCTTCCTTTATCTACTCTATCTAATGCCTAGAACCAGTCTAAATAACGTTAAAAGCAAATTTTGGCCGAAGTTGCTTAATTTTTAGATAAATAATCTAATAACTTTTAATATCATAATTGCCATGAAATATAACAACAGAAACAAGTGCTCAAGAAGACCGACAATTAATTATTAGGGTTCTGAAATTAGGCTACGTAGGAGTCAAACGGATGTTATTATCATCCTAGCTTATATTCATGCTGATCCACACCTGAGGATAAGCGACATTTTAAAGGACTTGGGTTTGACAACCTATTGCGTTTACACTATTTTGCATCCTTATCACGTCATCTTTCATCAAGCTTTGAGTGAATAAGACAGGCTAGATTTCTGTAATTGACTTTTTTCTCGCTAATGACCATCACTTTTTATCGAAGATTTTGTGGACAGATGAAGTAACATTCACTAGCATAGGTAAAGTGAATCTACATAATATGCGTTATTGGTGTGATACCAACCCTCATGTGACAAGTTGACTTTCAAAATCGCTGGAGCGTAAATGTTTGGTGTGGAATCCTAAATGGAAAGACTATTGGACCTTTTTTTTACGGGCATCTGAATGGTGAAAGATATTTGGAATTTGCCAGCTCTCTTAGAAGATGTTTTGCTCGACTTTAGAGTAACTATGTGAACGGATATCCAGGTCATTATCAACAAAATGTTTGATAGATGAATTGGTAGAGGAAGTCTTTTTCCGTGGCCCCCAAGGTCGCAAGATCTAACATGTTTAGATTTCTATTTATGGGGCAGAATTAAATATCTAGTGTTCAAGACCAGAGCAACAACTCACAAATATATGAGATAACGGATACGAGTGTCAGTACGTTCTATTACGGTTGCAGTGTGATGGAATAATTATGTCCTAGATATTAAAGCATGTTGTAATGAATGTGCTGAGTCCAACTTATGTAAGAATGTGTGCTGACTCCGGATTGTAATGCAATGACAATGAATTATTAATATAATATATAATATGGTATTAAGTTAGTTAGTTTTAAGTAGAGAGTCGAGGAAGACACATGTATTTTAGTAACCAAATAAAAGGGAGTAAAATGAATAGTGAAGCGTTTCCGTGAAGTTCCCGAGCGGCCCGAGAAGAAACATCACAGCAGAAATTGAAATTTCAGCAGAGTCAACGAGTGAGAGACTTCGCTTGTTTATTGATAATAATGGTAAGTACTTTGAGCAGTGATAAAGTTATTTAGACTTTCTTCGCTTTGTTATAAGTTTTTTTCATAAGTTGCTGTTTGCGTTTTTGTTCGGTTTGTTACCCGATTACACATGTTCCTGTTGTTCCTTTTGGCCTCTAGGCCTTTAAACACGCTCAAAATGTACAATTTGGACCAGTCCTAAGCCTGGATAAATTGCCTTACCAATAAAAATAATGTAACAACAAATTTTACCAAAGAATTAACCACGAATAATTAATCAAATTAATTTTGGTTATTAATAATCCAACCTACATACCTACGAAAGTAATAAAAACCATATTTGTTTCAAATAGTGTCAAAAATGATTCTTTTTGCAATAACTCTAAAAGAAACGAAGATATCGGACAGTGGTTATCACATTTTTTCTTGCAAATTGCATCTAATTTGCAATTATAATATCAGAATTATACCGTATGATTTAAGTTTTCGTGGCAAAATAAATTTTTTTTTTTTTATAAAAATGGTGATGTGGCCATCATGTTACTTTCTCGAACTTGATGGTATCATTTATATTTATATTTCATGGTTTATTTTCAATTTAAATCATATTTTAAATGTACATCGAGCGTTTTGTAGACTCGGATAAAACTGACGTTTAAAACGTCAAAATTATGAAAGACGGAAAAATTATACTTCAAATTCAAAAACTCAGTTTACTCAAAAACTAAAGAGATTTCGAAAAAAAACTTATTCTTTGTAAGTTGTTCATTTTGGCATTCTCTACAATTATTATTAACATAAATTTGCCGTAACTATTATCGTTTCATAATTATAAACGAAAAATGAAAAAATAAAAATAAATTTGTTTCTCGAATAACAATGATTTTATGAAAAATGTTTTCAGACAAAATAATCTCGTTTCTTTATTGTCTTTAATATTTGTTTAAATGTTTTTGTGATATTTTTCATATTTAAGAAAATATTGGCAAAAAACAAAAAACAGTCAAGGTAAACACCCACTTCCGGTGTCAAGGGACCCCAAAACGGACATTTCCGTAAAAAAAAAAGAGGTCAGAAATAATAACGGTGAAAAGATCATATAATTGAGTATGGAAAAAGTCTAATAATAGCAAACAAAAAATTTAAACATAGGGAGATATATAAATACCCAAGAGATGAACCGATGAAAATTGAAAAGATAATAATAGACTTCTTCTTAATAGGCAAGCTCAACTGGAAAAATGTATTAAATGTAATATTATCGAGAGAAGCGAAGATAGGAAGCGACAACTACCCAGTAAAAATCGACATAAAGAGAAAAAGTGTAAAAAAAGAGACATGAGATGAAATAAATTAAGAGAGAATAAAAAGCTAAAAGCTTGAGAGAAACCAATATAGAGGGAGATACCAAGAGATAATTAGGAGGAAATGTAACGAACAAAGAACAACAAAGGAAATTAAACAAAAGGGGCCAAAAGAATTAGAACCAGTTCAGAGAGTTAGAGAAATATCAGGGACAGCATTTGGGAAAAAGTGGGAAACTACAGAGAAAACTAAAAACTATTTTACGGAACTCTAAAGTAAATAAAATGAAGAACTAATATAATAAGATGATTTTGATTATTACGATAGAGAATCGATGACTAGTAAGAAAGTTTCAATTTTCCGACTTAAAAGAATCGTCCCTTAAAGAAGAAAAACGAATGCAGGGTGTGCAAATAGAGCGTAGGGTTAATTCCAAAAATTTTGAAAAAATATCTTCTGCCATCCCTGAAAGTTTCAGTTTTTCGACATTAAAAGAAAAAAATCCGTTCTTAAAAGAAGAAAAGCGAACCCAGACGTTGAAATGAAGCGTAGGGGTAGTTCAATAAATTTTGACAAAATATCTTCTGCCTTCCCTAAAAGTTTCAGTTTTCCGACTTAAAAAAAAAAAAATCGTCCCTAAAAGAAGAAAAACGAACCCAGGGAGTGCAAATGGAGCGTAGAGTTAGTTCCAGAAATTTTGAAAAAATATCTTCTGCCATCCCTAAAAATTTCAGCTTTTCGACTTTAAATGAAAAAAATACGTTCTTAAAAGAAGAAAAACGAACCCAGAGGGTGCAAAGGGCGCTCAGGGGTGGTTCCAAAAATTTCCCAATGAAAGCCAGTTATCCCTTATGCCACCCCTAAAGGTTTCAGATTTTCCACTTGAAAGGAAAACAATACGTCCTTAAAAGAAGTAATACAAATTTCTTTTGCCCGGTTTTAAAAAAAATCATTTCTCGGAAACGGGTCAAAAATTCAAAAACTGGTTAGATCAATTTTAGATATTTCTTTTAAGATTACTTTAAGACATACCCGGATTGTCCAGCTCCGGCGGTTACGGAGGAGTTATTTTATATGTTATAAGGGGTGAGGTTTAACTCTACCCCCCCCCCCCCCCCCCCCCGTTTTAAGGGTGAGTTTCGGGGGATACGATTTTCAAATTCCTCCTCATATTTTTGGGCGAATTTTTTGTGCCGGTCGGCCGACGCCCCTTTATAGCGGTTTTAGTTATAGCTTAATATGAGAATTTTCAGAGTAATCCTTAATTTCATGATTTACTCTATCAATTGCGCCCCCCCCTCCCTGCGGCCAAATGCCGAACTTAAAATAATTTCCAGGATTTTCTCATGGCCACTTTGGTTTTTAATTTTTCTTTTTCTTAAATTTCTATATCCAGCGGTTTTCGAGATATAGCCGGTGGCCACCCTTAATCAAATACCCCGTATAATCTGATATTATTTTATTTTAGAATATTTTTATTCTCCAGCTTTCTGATGGCAGAGTTAATTTGTTATTAGAATTTCGTTTTTATTTATTTCAGTTATACGTTTTATTTGTTAAAGAAGTAATCTTTTATTTATGTTAATTCCCACTCATAAAATGAAAATTATCGATTATTCATTATAACTGGGAACGTCCTAGTGAAATGTAATAGTACATTCAAACAAACACAATCCCATCGCTGTAAAAATGTTACTGATTTTTACACCTAGTTCTCTGAAAGAAACATTACTACTATTCATTAACAACATCATTGTTCTTTATCGACTAGGCATAAATAAGAATTTTGGCAAGTGTTATATGCTTAAAACATTGGCGCCGTGCGCACTCAGTATCAATAGTAATATTGTTTTTGCAGTTATGTTTTTTTAGTATGTTGCCCCAATGTCAGGTATATTAATTGTATGTTATATTTCAAGAGCTGTTCAAAATATATTGGTTTTGATAATGCTTTAAAATATTCAAAGAGAAAATATACGCATATACAAAGCACGCCTCTAACACAGCTCATCTTGACAATCAGGGAACTTCAATCGTGTTTTACAAATTTAATTTAAATTTAATTTTAATTTAAACTAGTTTCTGGAGGTAAAATAAAAATTCGATGTCCATATTTAAAAAATAAAGTTGTTGTGGATTTCCAAGTAACGAAACGAATTTGTAAATTAAAAATGTTTTCCACAAGAGCTTACAAAAGTGTCTTTTGATTTTTTAAACAACCAGTTGTAAACTCATAAAAAAAGTAACAACAAAAATTGAGTTTTTCGTTTTTTTTGCGAATATTTCCGGAATTCAGTCAGAATATTTAAAATTTCTTTGTAACAAATTAGTCAGCATTAAAATACGCAAATAAAATTTTACGAAATCGTTTCTAAATGAACTTAAAATAAATAATTACCCATCGGTACAGTGAGCAGCCGTCACGATTTGCCTTTTTCCAATAATTGATGCTCCGCAGAACTGTTCTTCAAATATTTCCAGGGAAACTTGGTATGGGGCTTCCTCAATGCTGATAAATTTTCCCCCGACGATTTTGTTTCCTGGCCTGGCTAAGGCGCCACCTGGATTTGAATGTAAAAAAAATCAGATGTAGTAGCAGTGGTAATAGTACTCCTTAAGCTAACTGACAATTGATCATACCCTATTTCATATCTTTGAAAGTGTTATTTTAGAGTGAATAGAAAAATATGTACATCGATTCATAAACATGAAATAAAGCCTGAATATATTCATTTTCAAGATGTTCGTAATTACTACGAAATTAAGTATTTCAAACACTAATAAATACAAATAACTAATTGACATAACTACGTCCTTAGCTGGTGCCACGCCGGATAGTGAATTATATTTAAAAAAGTTGAATGCTATAAATAGAGCGATTATTATTATAACATTAGTTTAAGGCGGTTCTCTCCGTCCGATTTCAACACGTATTTTAGCGATTTTAAAACCAAAACTGAGCTAAAACTAAAGGCTTTTTTTTAAATAAAAAAATTCTATCAGTAAGTATAGCTCTACATAAAGTCATCTAGCTCAGTTATATTATACAAAACTTGAAGTTTGATTGGAAAAAAAAAATTCGCCAACATCGTAAAATGAGATGTAGTTTTAATGCGTGTATTAAACGATAACTAAATGTTTTTCTTAAAAATAAATGCTCAACATGACTGTATCCGACCTTCATCTACAACAATATGATAAGACGAAATTGATTAGACTTGTCTACTGTTGTCAGTTTTGTTTTTAACATTGCCGTGTTTTCGCATATTAATCGTACAGAAATTAAGGCAGCTAAAAGGCGCCTACGACCGTCTCTCTTGGCCCAGCCGATGGAACACGAATCGGTTGGCACGCACACAGCATTAAATCTGGCCGGTTTACAATCCGAATTAGGACCATATTTCATTTTAGCGGCTGGCTGATTTTCTAGCCGAATTATTTTGGATTTTCGAAAAAACTGTCCTGTTAATTTAAATTTTTAAATTTCGATAGTTTCAATAAAGGCCAAACGAAATGTAATCATTATTTTCATGTTTATTTAGACTTTATTCAGGAGCCAGAGTAGGCGGCATGGCCCTTGGGTTTATTGCGGTCGGTAATAATGACCAGACGGTTGTAAAAATGTCAAACTTGCCGGCACGTGCCCACCGGATCGAATTTAAAATTTTTGGCCCAAGCAGGTAGTGAGCCCTTTTTTGGGGTGTGTTATAATAAGCCGTGTATTCATTCACTGGTTGATCGCCCCAAGATGAAGATGAAATAATTAAAAAATAGAATACTTTTCCTTTTAATGATCGGTAATATTTGACGCATTAGGGATATTACATATGAAAATTAAATTGTCAATATGTTTTATTTTAAGTTTGATAATAAATGCACATAAAAGTACAGAATTACAAGTTATCCTTATTTTAAACCAGTAAAGGTATGATTGTAGCTCAAGTATAGTACATAACTCGAGTTATAAAGTAATTGCGCACTAGTGAAACTGTGTAATACAAAAATTATGTTAATTATTAATAAATTTACTGAGTGATGTAAAAATTCGTTTCATATTCATTTTTATTTTTTGCTCTCGAGAAACACATTTTCAAAAATTCTTAGCCCGACGGAAAGTTGCTGTAGATAATAATTTTGGCTTTTGTCAAAATTATTTTGAAATATCGACGTCTTGCGAAGTAATTTGAATTTTTGTAGTATTTTATCATTGCGTTTTATATTAATGTTGCATTCGAGTGTTCGTCATTGAAAAAAAAATACGTTTTCAAAAATTCATAACTCGACTGAAAATTGCTGCACATTCAAAAACCAAAATTATTTTGAAAGATCGACGGTTTGTGAAGTAATCTGAATTTTTGTAGGATTTTATTCTTCTCTTTTATATTAATTTGTAATTTTTTGCACTCTTTTTTGCACTTTCGTTATTGAAAAAAATATATATTTTCAAAAACTCATAATAATAATAATATTGTCTTTATTCACATATATACAATTTAGTTATAATTTAAGGGACAAATTATTATACGTGAATCCGTAGGCGGGATTCAGTTGAGATCCAAGTAGATTTCAAACTGTTCTTCCATCCAAACCTACATAATTAAGAACAAAATTTGAGTTGTTATTGGGTAATATTAATTGATATTCTAATTAAACTTTAACTTTATAGGTTACATAAAAAAAATAAATATAACATTATGAAATTTAAACTAAATTACAAATGACACTAGTGCAGAAGTTAAAATTAGGGTTAATTTTTTTTAACTTGACTGAAAATTGCTGCACATTCAAAAACCAAAATGATTTTAATTTTTAAATGTACTTAAAACATATAATGCATATCAATTTTGTTATCAAAATAAATATTATTACTTTAAAATATGTGTAAAAATAAGAAAATCATAGAATATGTTTTTAATTTTAAAAATGAAAATAATATTGGACAAATAAAATATATGTAATATATACTAGAATTTATATATACATAATCTCTATTAACAGTCTTTTGACGTAATTACATTTTTTACATATTTTTCAAATAAACCAGACTGTTACATGGGCTATCGACCTAATGTCTTTCGTCCCCAGAATGTGTATATACTTGAATTAGATTAATTTATTGTATGTTGGTTTGAATAGGATTTTCCGGAGTTACTGAATATAAATATAATTTCATTGATCCATGTTACATTTAAAAGTAAAAGTTTTGATTAAATAAAACACACTTTTACTTAGTTAATATCACAATGTTTATTTATTAGTGACTGCAGTTTCGATCAAACAATGACCATTATCAAACTATAAGTTAAGTTGATCGAAACTGCAGTCATTAATAAATAAACAGTGTGATATTAACTAAGTAAACGTGTGTTTTATTTAATTAAAAATGTATCACGAAGTATGTGCCGCCAACCTCAATCATTTAAAAGTTTTGAATTTGATAATTTCCGTTTAGATTGAAAGAGGAGGTGTAATGTGAATTAAATATGAGTTAATTTTATTCAGCGTATGTTAGTTTGGAACGGATATTGAGTTGTGTAGCATTCATTTAAACGAATTCCTTCTAAAATTTAAAGGGAAGGTCGAACGCAGGTACTAGGGGTGAAGAATGGAAACATCTGGCAAACATAAAAGCCAAGGTTGCCAGCCCTTCAAATATTTAAAAATTTATTTTCATAGTTTCTGTTTAAATTAATAAGTTTTCGCGGTACTATTATTACTACTATCGTAGCTTGTTATATATTAACGGTCTTATTTTCAAAAGAGGACACTTGAATTTCTTTGTTCTTTTACTTCTTTGATTTAGTCGATGTATAATTTAAATGAGCTCTTACTTTTTTAGGTAACGAGAAAATTTAATTGTGTGATTTCACAAATTTTACAAATAGATATTTAAAATTTTCCATTGACTGATTAGCAACAATACGAATAATATAATATAAATGCAGATTACATATTTTATTTGGTTTATTTCATCTGGGTCTGTAGGATGAATATGTGGGGTCCTCAAAACAAATACTCCCCCAGTTTTGACTTTAGCACTACCCAGACACGATCTTTTTCTACATCTTAAATATAAATTTCCATTTTGTGTCATATTTTCTGATATATAAACATATCGTGGACATACAATTTTTTCGTCGCACATAACTTCCATCTTCTTACTTAGAATACTGTCACAGTACTGTTCAACTTTCAATGATTTCTTCACCAGAACATTCAATTTACATGTTTGATATAATCCAAAATTGTCAGATTAGCAGTGCAATATAAAACTTCCATACAACTCCTTAGAAATAGCTTATTTTATTTTAATACTCAAATACTTTTGAAGTTACAGTTTTTATATTTCGTTCAAAATCACTTTAAGATAGTTCTTAAAAAAACTGCTGATATGTATATCAGGTAACCGTTTTATTAACCAATTATTCTTGCTCATAGCTTTATATTAATTAACCAATAAGATAATGCCAATTTTTCAATAAATTACTTAATATATTAAGGCACACTAACAAGTTGAAAAATTAGAAATAGGTGGTGCCACCTATTTTTTCAAATTTAAGAATTTATAGAATAGTTAAGAATTTTGTTCGGTTTTCTAATTACGAAAATGTATGTTTGTAATGTAATCGTAAAAATAACCATCCGCTTTTAGTGGCAGTAAGTTACCCAAATTTTGGAAACATTTATTATCCAAAACAGCTGTTTTCTAGCATGGATGTCCTACTAAAATTAAAATTCTAGGCACCTTTGATTTGCATACATAAACACACCGTGATTTTCAATAGCACATCAATTTTATTAAAAAATATTTTAGGAATACAGTAAAACTGAGTAATTTAATGTTCATTGCCCACAGTACAGTACAGTAATAATTCGATTGTATTATAATCTTCGTAATGATATCAGCTTTAATTTTCCTATTTCCTATTCATAATTGTACATTTTATTACCCCACTTTACTCGGATGTCTTTTTGGAAGCTTGTCCAGACCTCCTCTCTAGCAGGTAGAAAAGGCTCGAATATGGTCATAAATTACAATTTCTATACCATTATGTCGAGAATAGAATCCCTAATCGTCGGTAGTAAACAACCCGCAAATTGTACCCCTTGTTCATGCCGACTCTGGCCAAAAAACTATGGTCGCCTTTATTCTTTTCCACTTGATTAAAAATCACACAGAAGGAATATCGGATAACAGACAATGCTCAGCACGGAATTAAATGAATTAACAATAATTTGGAATTGTGTATGTAATAAAAACCTAGATTAATCGAATTTTCTGTTTAACTGACAAAATGTAAACACTGCTCAATTTTTAATGCTAGGCACTTAATTAGTTGTTTTTATTTTGTTTTAATCTCTCAACTTCCAAAATGATTGTTAAATGTCTGTTATAATCATGTAACACTTGACGTGTAATGAGTGTATTTCTGATTTATATTTTTTGTTGTTAGTGATTAGAAGTAGAATTTTAAATAAGGGAAAAAAGTGGGTTACCTCTTTTGACACCATTGAAACGTAGAAAATAGGCAAAAAAATCCTTAAGTACAAAGTTGGTCATAATATAAAGATATACAATATTGAATAGAATAATTCTAATTTATATGGATATGAACTTATAACTTAATTAATTTAGTTTATTTAGTGTCTTTGTGCAGTAATAAATACATTTAAACTTTTTGCAATTTTGACATCTTTGATATTTTTAATACACAAATCTATTGTGTCATTTAATATTCCTCGTGGTATTAGCCAGGAAAGTAATTGTTTCAATAGATTATTTGCCTATATTAGTTTTTTGAAGACTCTTAAATTATAGAAGACGAAAAAATCACATTAATAATTTTAAGAATGAAAAACAAAATCAAACTAAAGTTTCTTATAATCTATCGAAAATTAAAAAAATGTTAAAAATATATAGGGTGTTCTATTAGATAAGCAAGCTCAATAATTTTCATAAAGTCTAAAAGGTATTGGGGGTTCTGGTTATTTTGACAACGCACGAACTGGCAATTTGTAACTGTAACTTGTACAATTATATAGTATATTTTATTGCAATGTAAGAGTAACATTGGATTCTCTACTCAACGAATAAGTCCGTCGACATCATTTAAATTCACATCAGGCCAAGTTTTTTTTTTTGTTTGTTTTATATTAGTTTTAAGTTAATTATTAAGTCGTACATTGTTTTCTGTTATGTTTTTATTATATTTTTTATTTATACAATTTCATACAGCAATCTCTATTATTTACATAATACATATGTAATAAAGTTGTAAAAAGGTGAATCCGTCAAATAAATTAAATTAAATTAAATTAAATTAAATTAAATTACGGACAAAATTAATTCTACGCCTTTGAAATCTGGTGCGTCTGTTTTTCTAAAATCCGATGCTTAATCACTATTATTAAATGTTAATGTCAATATCTATCCAGAGTAAAAAAAAAACCGATATGCCATCCATTCGTGCATCGTATAGCCTGCATGCTTTCATATTATAAATAAAATTGGTACATGTCGTGGGGATAGCTACCTACTAGGGATGGGTGGTATTTCACGTACCTGTGATTTTTCACTGGCATTGAAAAATAACGGGTTGCTACTGTTACTGAGAGGCGAATGTCACTGCTACATACTGTGATTAAAATCACTGCTATTTAAACTTTGACTGCTTTGTTACTTATAAGGTGATAGCTCCTTGAAATCACAATTGTTACCTAAACTGTGATTGCTACGTAAACTGTGATTGTAACTGAAAACGTGATTTCAAGAAGACAATATTTATTATGCATTATTTTATTCTCCCATTTATGCACGGTATTGTATATAAATTTCAAATAAATATTTAATAAAAAAAGCCATACTATACCATATTAAATGAGCTCAATTACTGATCTACTAACAATTATTAATTAATTAATTAAGATTTCATGAGAAACAAAAAATGATCTTGACCGGCGTGGAATCGAACCAAGTTGCTGTGATCGATAACGACTTTACCACTCGGTTACCATGGCTCGACATTTTATAATCTTTAAATTATTTATTTGTTCCTGTGAAGTGAAAAATAAAAATTATAAAAGAGAAAATTGTGTTACTTTAATATAACAATAAATTGAAAATTATACATAAAAGTTCTAACATAGCATATGTTTACCAGCCGTGACCAAAGTTTAAAATCATAGGTATTAAAAAGTAGCAATCATAAGTAGCAATATGATTCAAAAGAAGCAGTTTTCTACTGCCTACTATTAAAATTCAAATTTAAATATACGTAGACTAGACAAAATAAGGAGTCCTATTATTTTTGCCCGAAATAGTACATTTCTTCTATTTTGTGAATAATAATGTAGCATTCGTATAAAATGATATTGCAAGTCAAGTTATCTTGAATTTGTTAATAATAAGTAAACATGATAACATAGTTGAATACATTAGTGAAATGAAAAGCTGTTACGAGTACACAACTAACGTTTTGCCCAGCATACTACTTTGGTGTTCATTGAATAATAAATCAAAACTGAAATGATGAATGTTTAATTTTTTTTATTTCGATAATACAATTTCACTTTGTTCCTCTCCGATTTGAAAGAAATTTTGTGGATTATTATTGTAGAGGGGGGCAAAATATTTGATACGTATTTTTTTGTTTCGGATAAAAACATGTTTAGGAGGTGAACACGCCCCTCGAAAAATCAGCGATATTTTTTTTGTTTTTTGGCTATAACATTTGAACAAATCATGTTTTGTAAATTTAGAAAATTTTAAAGCCTTTCACCGGTATAAAAAATGTGTTTATTGTCTACTTCAAGACTGTAAAAAAACATATTGATATTTATGGTTTTTGTATTTGCGGCAATAATGATATTCGTTAAAAAAAGTTCATACATAAAGACATAAATGATGATGATGATGATGACCAAAAATAGTTTAATAATTTTTTCCAAACATGGAATTCAAATATATATCCATACATTTCTTCTAAATAAAACCTTTATACTGAAAAAGGTTTCATGTTCACTTATGGAAAATGCGAAATGTTGTTTTATAACTCCTTATATTTTTTTTTCAATTTACAGTGGATGGGCTTTGAAATTTTCTACATTTACAAAATTACGCTATTATGATTTGTTCAGAAGTTATAGCCAAAAAACAAAAATATCGCTGATGTTTGAGGGACGAATTGACCCCCGAAACATGTTTTTAGCCGAAACAAAAAAAATACGTATCGAATATTTTGGCCCCTTCTACAAATCCAGCAAATTTCATTAAAATCGGAAGGGAACACTTGGGTTAGTTTCCTTGTCAGCAATTCTACCGATGCATATGCTGCTAGTAATTTCTATTTTCAAATTACCTCTAAATAAATCCAGGCGCAGCGCTGATAATATAAAATAAACAAACAAGCCGAAGCTCACCGATTCACTTGTGAGTTTTTATTGTATCAGTTATGCAAACAATTAATCATCAATGGCCCGCACGAATGTCTACATTAATTGATTGGGGTCATATAGAAAGGGATAGATATATGTTTCTTTTAAGCGATAGATAAAGACACACTGATTGAATTCTCGGCCCAAATAATGTGTACTACATGACGACCGACACTTTTATCTGCCTATAGACACTTTTACCATAAAATTATAAATTGGCCCGGACGAAAACGGATAGAACCGCCTTAACACTCGCTGGCTAGACTCTGTCGCACGCGCACGTGTTACAGTCGCCCCGGCGTTTATTAATTATACTACGTACGTATAAGTTATATGGAAGTTATGGAAACCTCATCATATTCCGCCGAAGATGATGAAGAAGTCGTTCCAAAAAGAAAAAGAGGCCGGCCCCTGAAATCCGCTTCAAAGGCAGCCAACACCGACCCGGAGAAAAAGGAGAGACCAACATAAAACAGGTATCTAAAAAACAAAAAACTACTACCTCACAACCAAGCGATTCATCACCAGCACCACTAACACGAGCAACCACATCAAACACAACCCCCGCAAATCACGCAACACTCTCTCAAACACAACAATATAAACACAGTTACAACATCACTACTACCGAAGACATATCGCGTATTAAACTGGCGCAAATATGGATGAACGAGGGATTTAATAGGGACGTGATAATTATTAAAACTAAAACAGGTTTCATTATTAAAAGCAACGCAGCGAAAGATGAATTCATCAAATGCTTATCACGCCTGCATGCTAAAAAGTTCATCTCCAAATTCACGGAGTCGGCCGCTCAATTAGTGCGCACAAAAACGTCTTCGCCGAGTCCATCATACTCGTGCGTGATGAAAGGCCTGGAAGAAGAGATAACGGATGCCGAGGTCTCGGCTCATTAAAAAACAAGTGGAATTGAACACCGATGCTGCCGCATAATTATTGGGAAAGCCACCGGAAAACCTACACCACGAATCCACATCATTACACCCTGCTATAAATCCTACCAAATACTGATACATAATAAATTGAAATATCTATATAAACTTAAATGAAATATAAATTTAAATATTTATATAAACAGTATCCAGTAACCGAAAGTTTAGCACCCGCACCACTCCCAATACCTTGCAGTAAATGCAATAAATTCAACCATACCACCGATGCCTGTACAGAAGAAACACGATGTGGAAAATGCAACGGCCCTCACAACACTTCGAACTGCACAACAACACTACCAGAGACGTGCAAATCCTGCAAGGCCAAGGAATACGAAGCCTGGTCCACAAGATGCCCTAATCGTCCAATGGAGCCGATCGAGGGGCTTCCAAACATCAAAATACACAACACAAACAAAAAATCCGCCGAAATTGACCCATAGTTGACTAAAAAATCACGAGTACATTTACCCGTCACCATTCATGATCACATCATCGACATCTACTCGACAGAAATAAACGCAACTAATGACAGACAAGCTCTGTTAAAAGAACTTAAATTACGTTTCATGGAATCATACAAAATCGACACGTGCATATCATTCTCGGGAAACCGAATGTTCATCGTCATTTTCCCACACATAATCCCTCCTGTTGACCCTATAACTGGTGTACAGATATCAATCTCCCCTATAGTTGTAAGCAATGGATAGTGTGCGTATACTATATTCCAACATCAATAGTTTTCCAAAAAAATCCCACCTCCTTCTCCACTACTTAACACAAAACTCCGTCCATCTTAACCTCTTAGTGGAAACAAAAACTGCTAATCCCTTCCAATTTCAAAACTGGTCCAGTATCAAAACCCCATCCTCTGTCTACCAACACCATAATCGCAGTGGCAGCATCGCTGCTGCCCATCTTTTTATTTCCCTTGGTAAATCCAATCCCCCAAAAATTACCAAACCCTCTCAACTAATGTCTTCACTTTACCATTCCTATGAAATCTTTCCAGCTTCATATATTCCTTGTATACATTCATCATCATTCAAAAATAGAAGACACCATTTTTACTAAAGCATCCCTCTATGACCACTGCCTAATAATTGGGGATTTCAATATAAATAAATATAAATCCTGCCAAACGTCCACATTCCTCTCTCAATCAAACTACTTTATCCACATCCAGACTCCATCCACATTCATTTTGAATGAAAACCAAAGCACCGCTACCAGTATCCTTTGTACCCAAAATATCCAACATCTTATCCATTCAGTGAAACTTGTCCCCGATTTATGTTCTGACCACCTTGCTATCCAACTTAACCCACTATCCGACTCACACCTCCCAGTTTTACTCCCAGATTTTATATCCAACTACAAAGACTGTGACGTTGATGCCGTAGCGAAAGACATGACAGAATTCATCCAATCACAACCTGTAATCGACCCAGAAGTAATAAAACAATTTTATTTATTACTTTCAAACTCTATCCAAAAATATACTCCCAAAATTAGGAAACAACCCTATAAATACCCCCTTCCTTTATATATCCTTTGACTAATTAAATTCAATACAGGGACATTAAAATGGCACACAAATGGCTTCAAACTTGTCAAGAAATTGAACAATAGCAAGTCAAGACATATCGGACCGAAATTAAAAAAACTGACGAAGTATAAAAAGGCAGAGCAAATTAAGCACATCAACGACCTAATAACAAACGAATAGTTAACTGACGATACGGACATTGCTCATGCATTTGCTAAACATTTTAAAAACATATACGAGCCTACTGACCATACTGACTTTGACAAAGACTTTTTGAAACACGTAAACAACTGGTATGACTCATTCAGAACAACAAACAACAATTCCAAAAACAAATGGATGTGCAAAAAATGCGTTTCCCCCTCAACTTCTGTATCGCATAGTGACATTCTAACGATGGATACCCTCAATAAAGCTATTGAGGCTCAATTTAAAATATTTAAAGATGAAATAATTGACCTAATTTCATTGCGCTTTCAATCACGACTACTAGAAATTGAAAAAGCACAAGAACGTTTTTAATCTGAGCTTGTTAATATAAAATCTAGTGAAAAACATAAAGATGAAAGTAATATATCTGAAACTGTACTTGCCGAATTAGAGGATCGCCGGGCCAGACAACGCAATGTGTTGCTTTTTAATCTTCCTGAATCCAAGTCCTATTCAAATAATGATAAGATCAATGATGATAAATTAAGGCAGTTTTTAATAATCGCGGATTATCTCTTGTTCCCAATAAAATAATTCGTCTAGGGAAGCGACCTCTCAAAATCATTTTCAATACTGATGTCGAAGCTAAAACTGTACTGAAAAGCAATGCTAATATCCCGAAAGATACTTATAGATTTCAGAGTGACAGAACTAAGCAACAATCTGATTATTTTAAGCGATTAAAACAAGAACTCGAATCTCGAAAATCCTAAGGAGAAATTGACCTTTATTTTAAATTTAAGAATGACCATCCTTATATAGCTCATATAAATATATCATCCTCTGATGCTTCAAAAAACTAAGATGTTACTACCAAAATTGTGGTGGTATTAGAACCAAAATCGATGCTCTTTCAATTGCTGTCTCATGTTGTAACTAAGATATAATAATGATAATGATCTCAGAAACATGGCTTTATGAAAACTTTCAAAATAGTCAATTACGGTTTAGCAACTATAATGTTTTCAGAACTAATCGCACTATTACTGGGGACAGAATGGGTGGTGGTTTATTAATTGCGATAAACAAATCTTTAAAGTCTTCCCTACTTGTGTCTAACAATGAAATTGAGCATTTATTCGTAACTTTTTCAATAAAAAACAAAAAATATATTATAGGCGCTGTATATATACCGCCAAATTCTCCTGCTTGCATTTACGAGTAACACTGCTTGTACTTGGAAAATTGTGTGGATGGTTTTGAGGACCATAAATTCATAATCTGTGGCGACTACAATTTGCCTTCATTAAAGTGGAATGACAAATGTGTTATATTAAATTCGATCAATCCTAACGATGATCCGAGCTTCTGCTACATAGCTATAATTTTACGTCATTTAATCAATATAATTATATTCCAAATTCTAGAGGCGTTTTCCTGGACTTAGTGTTTAGTACTGAGGCAAACTAAACACTAATTCTTTGTCTGATGATGTACTATTGGCAGAATGCGAACACCATCATGCATACAGTTTCTGTGTATCCAAGGAAAATTCGAAAGCTCCTATTACGAAAGAAAAGATATATCTTTTCCGAAAAGGCGATTACGATTCCATAAATTACTATTTTAATCGAGTTAATTGGGATGTCTTATTTGCACCTGGCTCAGACATTAATGATGCGGTGCTAAAATTTTATGAATCATTATATGAAGCCATTGAATTATACGTTCCGTCAGTTTGGAGGTCTCATCATCAACATTTCCTAAATGGATGAACAAGGATTTGAGGTGCTTAATATCCAGGAAGAAAGCGGCTCACTATAATTATAAACAAACATCTTCCATGGACGACTACCTTGAATTTTCAACACTAAGGTCCCAGTGTAAAAATTTATCTCAACAATTGCATACCAAATATATAGATCGAGTGCAATGCAGCATAAAAGCTAATCCTAAAATATTTTGGAACCATGTGAGGGACTTTAAATCAATCGACAGCATTCCTAAAATAATCAATAATGAATCTCGGCAAGCTGTAGATGGTGAGGGAATAGTGCATATACTCTCAAACTTCTTTTCTTCAGTCTGCGTAGATGACACTGCGGTATCTCAACAGTTGAGGGATGATTCCAGCGTAACAGGCGTGAATGACACAGCGCTATCTCTAACACTGTCCGAAGTCTTCGAAAACATTCTAAACCTAAAGGAAAGTGACAAGTACGGACCTGATAACATAAGAGGATGTGTTTATTCTATTGCGCGTCCTATATTTTTGATTTTTCAAAAATCTTTATCATGCGGTGTTTTTCCATCGATTTGGAAACAATCTTTTATAATGCCAATTCATAAATCGGGACCACTTGATAATGTAGAGAATTTTCGTGGAGTGTGCAATCAATCTATTATTCCTAAATTGTTAGACAAAATGGTAGCTAATCAACTTGGGTGGATGTCTCGTAATGTTATTTCTGCAAGTCAACATGGATTTGTTTCTAAAAGGTCCACTTGTACCAATCTATTGGAGTATCAGCAATCGTTGTCAAACGCTTTAGACAAAAAAATGCAAGTTGACAGTATTTACACTGATTTCTCTAAAGCGTTTGACAAAGTTCAGCATTCCACATTGATGTTTAAATTGAAACATCTTGGTTTCCGAAATACTACACTTAGTTGGATAAAGTCATTTTTAGAGAATCGCACTCAGCAGGTGCGATTGGGTCATTTCGTGTCTGATAGTATTGATGTTACCTCGGGTGTTCCACAGGGATCTCATTGTGGTCCTATTCTGTTCATTCTTTTTATTAATGACATTCATAATATTGTAAAACACAGCAACTTACTTATGTACGCGGACGACCTTAAAATTTATAAAACAATTGAGACTTACGATGATTGCATTGAGCTGCAGGATGATTTAAATCGTATTTGTGTATGGTGTGATATCAATAAATTGCAGCTAAATGTCAAGAAATGTTTTTCGATTAGATTCTCTAGATCAAAAACAGTTATAAATTATACGTATAATATAAATCTTAACAATCTTGTCATTATGGATGAAGTCAAGGACCTTGGTGTTACGTTCGACAGTCGTTTAACATTTGATTCGCATGTTACAAATATTATCCAGAAGGCGATTCGGTGTTGGGGTTTCATTTGGCACATCGCAAAAAACTTAGATGTAGATTGTTTAAAAATATTGTATTATGCATTCGTTAGATGTCATTTGGAATACGCTTCAGTGGTGTGGTCGCCGTACACTAAGTCTAACTGTGAAAGAATTGAGCGAATTCAGAATAAATTTTTGCGTTGCGTTGAATTTAAATTGGGCATAGTGCATGTAAAAGGAGAATACGATATTGTAATGTCCTGTATGTCAATACAGTCGTTGGAGTCTCGTCGGGTAAATTTGGATGTCTTTTTAATTCATAAGTTAATTAATGGTGGAATCGATTGTGAAGCATTATTGGGGTGCTTAAACTTCTATTTAAGTAACTCTAGTCGTAGGTTGCGCGTTGAACCATTGTTTAGGATTCAGACATGTTTGTCAAATTATTCATTTTACAATATACCTATTAGTAGAGCAATGCGGCATGTAAATACACTTAGTAGGTTCACGTGGTTTAACATCTTTGATACCAACTTCACTAGATTTAAACGTGATTTGTTAAAGTATTTTAAATAGTTTGCTCACATATTCGTCCATGTGCCTTATTCTGTGCTACATCTCTATTTTATGTATTTTATGTATGTATTAGTTATTAGTCAATAGTTATAAGTTAATTTTATTTATTCGTTGTATTTTGTATGTTAAAGGGGGTTACCCGTTGAATAAAAATTATTATTATTATTATTATTATTTCACCGACAGATGACCTAATCGACCCAACAGACTATTACATACTTCTTCACAAAGGTAAAAACTCTGCTCCTGGTACTGACCAAATCCCTCGATTAATTCTAAAAAAACTCCCAGAAAACATCTATTCCTATATCATAGATATATTTAATTATGCATACTCCCACCAATATTTTCCTCCTGAATGGAAAACTAGGCAAACTGTTCGAATCCCTCCTTAAACAAAAAATCCTAAATGCTTTATCCGACAAAATCCCAAACTATCAATTTGGCTTCCAGTTGCATAAGTCAACCATTCTCCCAACCATAATCCTTGTATCCAATTGCCAAATAGCCTACCTCGAGGGTAAACTGTCCGCCGCTTTATTCCTTGATATAAAGAAGGTGTCCTTTACAAATGCCATTTACTTAACCTACCCCACAATTTAATCGTCTTAATTCAGGAATTCCTTTCAAACCGATCCTTACAAGTAAAAATTCGACAATCCAAATCCAACACATTCCATCCAGCCCAAGGTGTCCCGTAAGGATCCCCTCTTTCCCCTCTGTTATATAACATATTTTGCGTAGACATATACAATCCCGATCCTAATGTGTTTAATCATAACCAATACATCCTTCAATTCGCAGATGATACTGCAATAATTTCCCATAACAAAACCCTCCCGTTAACAATCCAATCACTACAAGATCTCACCAATAGAGTAAATTCCTGATTCTCAAAATGGCGCATCCAAATTAATCCGAACAAAACCCAATTCCTAATCCTACATCACAAAATTACACCCACATCTCCCTCGATCCCAGTAGATGAAAATCCCATACACCCATCCCCTACATGCAAGTATCTAGGTATCCTTTACGAGTCCAAGCTATCCTTTAAAGCCCACTCCCAATCCATTAAAACCAGAGTCAGGACAAGGGCGCGACATTTTAGAGCTCTTACCTATAAAGATAAAGGCATATTTTCAAGAACGGCAGTAAGTATTTATAAATCTATATATCGCCCCCTACTTGATTATGGTTCAATCCTGTTCACACAATCCCGCCCACCCACACTTAACAATCCTAACCTTCGAATCCTAACCAAAATCTGCCACCCCACCAATCCTTTATTTAACCCAACAAACGAAGTCATATATGCCACCACAAATATAATCCCTCTAACACTATTCCTTGCTGAAAAGTTTCCAAAAAAACCGGTTAATTTCCAGATCCTTAAGCAATATTGTATCCCTCGCGACCCCAATATCCCACCAAAACACAAATTTTCTATCCAAACACTTCATCAACTTATTTCATACAACAGACTAGCGAATAACGGACGAGACAAGACTGACAAAGACGGGCAGAAAGACCTATTGTCGACAGCCCTTGACAGTTCATCATAAATTAAATATGTAAAAATTATTGTATAAAAAATTATGTCTGTCAATAAAGATGTTTCATATACATTAGTTTAAGAATGTTAATTAATAATTAAAAGTAATTCCAGATTAATTATTTCAGTAGTAGCACTATTATGAAGTTATTAGTTTTTTAGTCTTGTAGGACTTAATTTTGTATGTTTACGAACATATATTAATAAATGTACGGTCAATCAAAATTAAATCAACCAATTTAATTTGAAAAGGTCGCTGACAAAACTGATTTATTTTTAATTTTATTACCTGTTTATGTTTCTTTATGTTTCTACTCATATTCAGAGAGTTCAAAACAAGTATTAATCAATTTTCTAGATGATCAGTTTTTTCTCGAGCGTCAATTTTGTACTGGAGGGTAAGCGTATTTTACAGAGGTTTTCGGTAAAATCAGTAGCTTCTTTGTTTTTAAAGATATTTAGTTCAAACAAAAACCTCGTTAAAGAACATACAATGTAGATGTTTTGTCCAGTATGCAGGTTTCTCTTAATTTATATAAACAAAAAAAGATAGGTAAATGTTAGCGTTTTTTTTTTATATTAAAACATTGTCCTTTAAAATTGAAATTGTTAGAAATAGAACTGACTCAGATTTAATTTTTTTTTCAGGATATAGTGTTCATAATAGTATTTCCTTAAGGGGTGATGCCTACCTGCATAGATTCAAAAAATCGTTTTTTTTTATTACGATACAATAGTTTATTGGTGCCAACAATTTTACAGCTTTACACAAGTCAATATAGGAAAATAGAATCAGAGTATACATTGAAATAATTACAAAAGTACAATTAACATGCAGTTGAATTAATTAAATTAGGGAAGGCATCACACCACTAAAATTAAAGATAAAATTAAATGTAAAATTTATATAATACAAACACATAGAAGTTTCAAATATAGATGTACAATTTAGATAAAAACTGAGTGTTTGAGACATTACGTATATATTAAAATATAAGTGTATAATTTAGATAAAAAACCGGTGTATTCGAGACATTACGACATATTAAAATATAATTGTATAATTTAGATAAAAAAACAGTGTATTTGAGGCATTACGAACATATTAAAATATAATTATATAATTCAGATAAAAACAGAGTATTTGAGACATTATGACAAATTAAAATAGAGCTATTGAAATAAATCCAACAGCCAACTTTTAATCATTAAAACTGTTTAGGAATTCATCATAAGAATAAAAAGCATTTCTTACCAGATAATTCTTACACCATCTCTTAAATTTCTGAAATTATAGTTGTTGAATTTCTAAAGGTAATATATTAAAGAAATTGACACAGTAATCACGGGTCCCAGTTTTGCTCTTTGATAACCGAAAACGTTGAAATCTTATATCGTTTTTGGTTCGTGTCTCATAGTTGTGAAAATCTTTGTTAAGTGTAAATTCGTTTGGGTTGCGTTTGATATACATAAGGCACTCCAGTATAAATATACATGGAACTGTGAGGACGTTCATATTTTATATGCCTCCCGGCATTTTCCCTGAATTTAAGGTCACCCAGCACACGTATAGCCCGTCTTTAAATACGGAAGACATCACTCATTATTGGAGAGTGGCCCCATAAGATTATCCCATATAATATGTGGGTATTTATATGTGAGAAGTAGACGGTAACTAGCATATGGGAACCGATAGATCGCGATAGATTTCGCAATAGATACACATTTTTTGATAGTTTCTTTTCTAATTCAAGTCCGTGAGCATGCCAGTTTAAATGAGAATCTATAGTAAGCCCAAGGAATTTACTTGACGATCTTAGGGATACTGCATCAGATTTTAGTGAGAAAGTCAGTTCTAGCGTTTTGTTGTTGTTTAATTTTAATTTGTTGCAGTTGAACCATTCGGTTGCGGTTTCCATATGGTCTAGTAATAATAATAATAAACCAAATTTATTTTTCTATGTACAACTTACATACATACATACACATACAGTGCGCACCTAAAGTATGGAATATATTCAGTAAAACCGAAATAAAATATTTTTGGAAAAAATTCTCGAATACATCGATTTTGTTTTTTACAAATACACATTTTTGCATGAAAGTCCATTTTCAGTCGTCATTTGTTTTTTAGTAATGGCGTCATCCATTTTGTTTTTAAATGACAACCCCCTATTTTTGTTCTTGATTTTGAGAGATCTTTTCATTGTCGAACTGGCAGTATAAAAATATTGCCATCTTACATAAGAAATTTTTCGAGTAAATGACAATTGAAGCTGAGAACTTGACATCTAGAGTTTTTGCAAAATTATCTTGTTCCAGCGCTTTTTTCCAAACAAAAATTATCTTGACCTTCTACATACAATATGGTTTCAGCAAGATGGCGCAACCCCGCACTACTGGCGTTTTTTTTGACAATTGCATTACGAATAGGTGGATTGACAGGTGAGGACCGATAGAATAGCCCGCGAAAGAGATAAATGCGCAGAATTAGCCTGGAAAATATTCAAAATGTTCGATTTAAAAAAAAAAACAAATTAAAAATTAAAAAAAATAAAAAGAATGCGATTAGTGTGGGAATGCACCGTTTTGCTGAAACTATACAGTATTATAGAAAAGGTCAAGATAATTGTTGTTTTGAAAAATTGCTACAAGCGCTGGAACAAGGTCATTTTGAAAAAAATATAAATATCGGGTTCTTACCTTCAATTGTCATTTACTCGAAAAATTTCTTATGTAATATGGCAACATTTTTATTCTTCCAGTTCGACAATGAAAAGATCTCTCAAAATCAAGAATAAAAATAGGGGGTTGCTATTTAAAAAGAAAATGGCTGACGTCATTACTCAAAAACAAATGACGGCTGAAAATCGACTTTCATGCAAAAATGTGTATTTTTATAAAAGAAAATCGACGTGTTCGAAGATTTTTTCTAAAAATATTTGATTTCGATTTTACTGACTATATTCCATACTTTAGGCGCGCACTGTATATTGTATTTGCACATGAAAAAATTGTCAAAAAAGAATGTAGGTATAGATATAGACAATAAATTGTTCAATCATTTAAATGTTATAATACGAATTATCTTAAATACTAGTATTATTATAATACTCCGACATCGTATAGGGCTCCAATGAACAAATAAATTTAAATAGCTCATCCATAGGATTGGGATCTCCTTTATTGACATCGGAAGTTTGTTTACTATTCTTACACATGAATAGTAAGCAACTTTTCTCATATGCATTCAATCTGTGGCGCGACAGAATAAATTGTTGTTCATGACGACTATTATACGTGTTCCGAAGTAAGGAATTTTCAAAAATATCACTGTGACTCCAAACAAATTTTGCACATTCGTAAATATATATGCCAATTGTTGTTAACAAATTATTTTCTTTAAAAATACCTCTACAGCTTTCGCGGTATTTTAATTTATTTAAAATTCTAACAGCTTTTTTTGTAATATAAAGACCTTATTTGCGTCAGTGCTAGCACCCCAGAAAATTATGCCATATCTAAGATGTGAGACAATGTTGGCGAAATAAAATAATTTAGCTATATTATAATTAGTCAATTTTATGAGCACTCGTAGTCCGTAACAGTTTTTGTTCACTTTTTTGCAGACAGTATTAATTTGCGGACAGTAGCTTAGTGTTTCGTGCAAAGTAATCCCCAAGAAGTCTACTGATTCAGAAAAAGGATAAGAATTATTGTTTAAATTAATATTTTCAGGAGTATGTAAACGTTGATTAACTTTAAAAAAGACGCAGTTCGTTTTATCTGGGTTTAATTTTAGTTTATTGTGTTTAAACCAGTTTTCAAGCACGATCATAGCATGTGTACCCTTGACGGTTAGATCTCTAAATGTCTGTGCTTTTATTAGTACGTTCGTGTCATCTGCATAGTTCAGAATACATATTTCATTTGGTAAGCTAAATGATAAGTCATTTATAAATATCACAAAGAGTAATGGCCCAAGTATACTACCTTGTGGTACGCCCCTGGAAGTAGGCAGGGCCTCAGATATGACCTCGACACCCTTGGTTGTGTCGGATAATTTTGTTGAATGGCTCCTACTGTGAAGATAAGATCTTATTAATTTCTGTGCTATACCGCGTATACCATACTGGTATAGTTTTGACAATAACAAAGGGAAGTCAATAGTATCAAAGGCTCGCGATAGATCCAGGAACACACCACATGCAATATCTCCATCCTCCAATGATTGTAGTATATCATTAGTAAAGTGTAATATTGCTGTATCTGTACTTTTCCCACTTAAAAATCCGTGTTGGCATTTAGAAAATAATTTATATTTATTAAAAAAAATTATAATTCGTTTGGCAATAACTAATTCAAATATTTTTGAAAATGTACATAAAATACTTATTGGCCGATAATTATTTTTATCATTCTTGTCTCCTTTTTTGTAAACTGGTGTTATTAATGCGTATTTCAACTTATCCGGGAAAATAGCATCTTCCATGCATTTATCATTATATCACATAACGGTTTAGCAATAGTTTCTATACATTGTTTGATAATACATATAGGTATCTCATCGTATCCTGCACTCCTCTTGTTCTGCATTTTTAATACTAAGGTTCTTAACTCTTGTTCTGTTACTGGTTCAAAAAATATTGAGTTTGAATTTAATGGTATATTAGAAGTATCATTAATACTAGGGTTATGTGGAAGTTCATGTGATTTATAGTTGACAATTACATTGAAATCATTTGCTAGTTCCTTGAAATTATTAGTTTCGGGCAAATTATTGTTATTTTTGTTCTTAGAGCTGACTATATCTGATATAACATTCCAAGTGGTTCGTGACTTGTTTTTTGATTGATTTATTTTAAATTCTATTTGTTTATTTTTTTCGGAAGCTAATAATGTAGAGTACATTTTTTGTGCTTCTTTAAATATGTATGTATACTCTGGTTGACGCTTTGACATTGTCTGAAAAAGAAGCATTCTTTCTTTATGATATATTAGTTCAGGGGTTTGATACAGTTTACGGTTTTCTTTCGTAACTTTTTTTACCGGAAAATATTTGTTAATATAGTTTGAAAGTATATTTATAAATTGTGTATATTTAACATTTACATCTACGGTGATATAGACGTATGAAAATAGTTCATCTTTTAAATCAATGACAAAATTATTAATATTAATTTCCGAAAAAATTCTAATTTTCTTTGCATTATTTTTTGTCGGTACATCTACGGAGTATTGCATGAGTTGTGCAGAATGGTCTGAGATTGCTGCATGTATTACCGATGATACAAATCCTGTTTTAGCATTTGTAATAATGTTATCAATGCAGGATTGTGAATTGTGTGAGATACGTGTACATTCGTCAATTATATGAGTTACATCATATGAATCTAATATGCCTTTAAATTCATTTGTGATTTTACATTAACTGAGGAAATTTATATTAAAATCACCCATTATAAAAAAAAATATGATTAAGGTGTGTTAGTATTACTAATAATGACTCAAACAATTCATAAAAATCATATCACCCGTGGGCGGTCTATAAATAACTACTACGCTGACTTTTACATTGGCCGCACTTACTATCGCTCCCGCGCACTCCAAGATACGATCGCATTTAACTGAACTTAAGTCTAACGTTTTAGCAAAAATTCGTGGACATAGAGCGCCACACCGCCATGTTGTCGCATCCGCCGGCAATGACTTGAAATTAGACGAAAATGTTTTATGTTCAGCACTTCCAGTTTGTCCAATGTTTGCCAGTGTTCCGTGACTCCTAGGACATGGCATCCATTGATATCCTCGATGAGGGCTTCTACGTTGTTAATAGAATTTCCAATACTCTGAATGTTTTGGTGTAGTAATTTCAAATGTTTACTATTTGAAGTTATGTGACTTGTGTTGTTCGTGGACTGGAGTGAAAATTCGGACTACTTTGTCGTTTGTCACTATGTTTCAAGTAAAACCGATTTACAAATGACTTCTCAGGCCAGAAATCTTTCGTTATCACAACATCGGAAATTTCTGCTGGAACACCAATTTTAAAAGAAGAGTAATTGGCATTCTCTTGTCGCGGTTGTAGCTTTTCAACTACATATGATGCCGCTCCCGCCTTGCGATTTAAAAATTATGTCAGTGCATCAGTTGTGACGTCTTTATGTAGACGTGATACAAAGATCCATCTTCTTTGTTGTAGATTTGCTACTGGCAATCCTTCTGCATTCCCTGTTCCTGTAAACGAGTGTGATTTTATATTTTCCGTCTTTTTACTTCGGTCCAGGCCTCGGCATTGGACGTTTATAATTCATTTTTATGAATATATTTACTTTCCGCCGAAGCGCCGGCTAAGAATTCATTATTTTTTTGTTGAGAAATTCTTGTTTCGGTTTTTCGAGGTGTTTGGATATTCGCGTTCTCTACAATGTTAACATCCGCATCAGATCCATCTATTGCAGAGAGGCCTAATTTAGATTGTTTGTTTATTTTCTGCCTTTTGATTTGCATATCACTGCAATTTGTGTTATGAGTTTCGCTTATCTGTTTATTTTTAATGGTTTTAATTTCGTAGGTTAAATTATTAATTTCTAATTTTTGTCTTGAAATTAACCTGTTTTGATTATTCACTGTTTCTCGTAGCTCTACTATCTCTTTCTTCATAAATATTAGTAGTTACAGTGAGCACTTTTGTATCCCGTTCTTCTCACACCGTGAACATGCCGGAACACCAAACTTATCATCAGATTAAACACAGTGACGGTGGTAATCCAGGTCACAAATACAGCATTTGAAGCTATCTTGTTCAACACTTAAATTGCACACAAGGCACACTTTATTTAAATCGATTGCAGTATGATTTAAATCACTGTCTGAAAATGAACGACCAAGCTGGGCCGTCATCTTTCTTAATAATAATCGTTTAGTAACGATTTCAGTGGAATTTCCCCTCAAAGATACGCTGGTATCGTCAGCATAGAGAACCATAGAGGCAGTTTGTATTTGGCCTGGGAGGTCGTTTATGTATAACAAAAACAACAGAGGTTATTGCAGAAATCGAAAGTCTGAACATTTAAGTTTTTTTTCGTAGTCGATCTGATGAAAATTGCCAAAGTCAACCTCGGAAAAGGCACCCAATAAACCCGCAGTTGATGGAAAGTGATCCTGAGAGTTTCAGTGTGTCTGCGAAGAAATTAAAGCTGGACTCTGATGTACCGGAGAATGCCTCTGTGGAGTATCGAGTCATCAATTTCATCACCGTTTTTGCTGCAATTGCGACTGTGGGAAAATGTGAAGTTTGGAACCACCAGCACTCGAGAACTCGGATTCAAAATCTCCATATCGTGTGTCACTTGCCCGACAAGATTCGTTTACTCCTGCTCTCTCATCAAAAATACCTACGAGGTGAACCGACGATTCATTTTCACGATGCGGTTGCTGGGACTAGGCTTGAAAGGAGCTCAACGATTTTGTAGACTGGTGGACATGCCGGCTTTTCTCTACCACAGTACGTACGATATGATAATCAAAAGTGTTCATGGCGCGGTGAAGTTCGTTGCAGAAGGATTTCTCCGCGAAGCTGCCAAAGAAGAAATCAACGAGACCCGGAAGGAAACGGGCGATCCACAATCAATCGATTTAGTCGTTTCTGGGGATGGAACTTGGATGAAACGAGGCTTTACTTCCTTGTTCGGCGTTTCTTCCATTATTGGGTTTTACACAAGCAAAGTTCTGGATGTACTCACCAAAAGTTTGTTTTGTAAGCAATGCGAGTTTTGGAGCAAAAAGGAGGGCACGGTCGAACACGAAGGTTGGATGGACACGCATGGAGCTGAATGTCAAATAAATCACACGGGATCGTCTGAAAAAATGGAGGGAAATGCCATGGTCGAAATGTTTCAACGTTCTGAGGGATTTTATGGCGCGCGGTACAAATTCTACGTAGGAGACGACGATTCCAAGACTTACTCGCAAATTGTGAAATCGAATCCGTATGCAAATGCAGCTATGGTCAAGAAGGAGTGCGTCAGACACGTGCAGAAGAGAATGGGCAGCAGACTTCGCGCTTGTAAGAAGAACAACAAGGGGGTCGGTGGTAAGGGTAAGCTTACTACAAAACTAATAGACAAGTTGAGTGTTTATTACGGCTTGGCTATTAAACGTAACTCTGACTCCGCCGACAAAATGACGAATGATATTTGGGCTACCTTTCATCATTATCGATCCACTGACCAACATCCATTTCACGACAATTGTCCAACCGGATCCGAGTCGTGTTGTTCGTAGCAACGCGCGCATGCCGAGGGAACACTGGACACCTTCAACCACGATTACAATCTTTTGCCAGCCGACGTTTTGAAAGTCATCAAACCTATAAATCCAGACTTCAGCAAGGACGATCTCTTGAATCCGATCGTCGGAGGATTTGATCAAAACCGCAACGAAAGTCTGAACCAACTGATTTGGAAAATCAGTCCCAAAATCTCGTCATCCGGCAAGCTGAACGTAGAGATTGCAGCATACGCAGCCTCCACGATGTTCAACGAGGGACATCTGAAGATGTTTGAGGCGATGGGAGTCAACTGCGGACGCAACATGAACACCTACATCAAGAAAGAGGACATCGCGCGAATCAACGTCTCTGTTCAAATCAAGTTCCTGGAAGGCTTAATCAACGAGGAAGGAGTATCTTATGGACCAGGGATCGATGATTCCATGTAAGTACCGACAATTAGTGACTTATAATACCGGCAACACATCTCGAATCTTTAAACGCGATTATCTCGAAACCACATTTTCAAAGTCAGTGACACCGATAACTCGAAGAGTTTTTATTCAATTTGGCCCATTCTTTGCGTCTCTTATCCGAAACAATTTTTTCCAGTCATTGATTGTTCCGATTTCGCCTATTATTTAAATTCGATTTTTCACAGCCGTCCAAAGACAGATTTTTAGACCCGAAAAAATACTTTGTTAAGTATGAGGTCGCCATTTTTCCAAAACAGCTTTTACTCATTCTTAATGCAACCCGCATCGTATTTTTGATTTCAGATGATTTCTGCGACCTCAGGAGGTGCCACCGCAAAAGACCTCTTTTAAAAGGTTATCTGCTAGGAGGTGCGCAGCGGGGACCCAGGACCTCCGGCGGATATGAAAAAAAAATGATTTTGAAGACCGAGTTACATCCCCATTTTCAATGATCGATCAAATATTGCGATTTGTCTGAAATCCGGTATTTTCAATCTGAAATATCTCAGAAGGGATACCCTTTAAAATTACGAAATTTCCAGAGAGCATTCTTTTATTGCGCTATAATAAGTGGGTACCATTTCATCACTGAGACTAAATATTATTTAGTTAATTTAAAATTGTTAATGCTATTAAGTGCAGATATTACATTACTTGTAAAATATTAATAACACATAAATAATATTAAACAATGTTTGTCAGCTTATTTATGTCATAATCTGAATAAAAAAATATTTGTATTTAAGCACGTATACATACCGTGTGAATATTCCAAAATCGAACATAGGCATATAACATGGGAAACATGTTTTTGCAGATTTTTAACTTAGAGGATTTATAATGACAGCAATCGAAAAAAGATTTTTTTCCTCATCTAATAATATCCGAACTATAGACCTATTCATGAGTAAGGCCGGTTTACGAACTAAGTTCGGAACATTCAAATAATATTGGTATCCTTTTCTACTACCTGATAACCGAGCGGATATTCCCAAGACGTATCTAGAAAACACACACGCGGCCTACGTAGCTCGGTCTTAGACCGAGCGGTAGAAGGAGAAAAAAATAGTTTACGGCGTCTCTTACTTACCAGTTATTTCATAGGCGCGCGCGATTTAGTTAAAAGACCACCCCATTGAATCCATAACTTGCAATAGACTGGAATTGCTAATTTGCACATTCCCTCCTTCTGTCAATTGTTCATTAATTAAAGCCACACTAACATGGACCTTTTTTATGTACATGTTATAAATAACACTGCGAATTTCACTTCGAGCACATGCAGGTAGATCTTCGGTTTTTGATTTTTTTCTTCTTCGGGAAATTTTGCAGTTCCTTTTTCCATTTTCATATTTTTCGCGCTGAACTGTCCTCTCCACCGATCGTAAACTTATTTTTAAAGCTTCGGCTACTCTCTCTCGAACGCGATTAATATTTGTAATTGGCCCTCCATATTCTTTTTCCTTTTCAAAATATTATAATAAGTTTAAAACTAAACTGTCACATTTAGAGTTTAAACACTTCGGCATTTTTAGACGTCTCGGAGTACTAATGTTTCGGTGTTGTATTGATTGCAGTTATCAAAACGAATGTAAATTACATTATTAAGTGAACATGTATATATACAAGGGAAACAGGCAAATTTTGAATAAGGGAATTCTCAAATTTACTCCGGTTTTCTGAATTTATAATCCATTGCGAAGATTAATTTGCGTCCCTTTCGGCCTAATGTACTAAATACATTAACAAGCCCCAGGGGTTATTTGCTAAGATTTTCGTTACTTCTCGGTCATAGTATTATATAATTATTAAAGAATAATTAGGTCAACTAATCCGGTTATGTTGGTTTCACTATAAATCTGAAGAAAACGCCAGGAACTGCCGAACAGCATGTACATTCAGCAAAACGGAAAACGGGAAAGGCAGTCAGTAGAGGCGGTCACTGACTGCACATCCAGCTTATCGCACCGCCTATACATCACAGATCCACAGACGAAAATACTGTACCTAATTGGCACCGGAGCAGATGTGTGCGTTTTTCCACGCCGACTTATTGCACAAAAATTGCAGAAAACCAGCTACAATTTGTACGCAGCGAATGGATCGACTATACACATATACGGCACAATCAACCTCAACGTGAATTTAAAACTAGGAAGAAATTTCCTGTGGAGATTCGGCATTGCGGAAGTACATAAAGCAATCATAGGCGTCGATTTCTTGTTACTGCCGGATGTGAGATACAAGAAACTGCACGATGGCAGGACCAACCTCGAAGTGTTTGGACAGGTAGACATAGCAAAGGAGAGTGGAATAAGCACACTCTGCAAAGAGAAGAAGCACCACCCGTATGTACAAAAATTTCCACGAATTTGTAAAGCTCCAGGACTACCTAACGTACCGCAACATGATACGGAGCATTTCATCCAGACAATCCCCGGTCCGCCAGTATTCTGCGGGCGCAGACGGCTCGTACCCGACAAGTTGAAAATAGCGAAACACGAGTTTAAAACAATGTGCCAGATGGGGATCGCAAGACCTTCAAAAAGCTCTTGGGCCGCACCATTGCAATTGGTAGCGAAGAAGAATACCAAATGGGGACCGTGTGGGGACTACAGAACGCTAAATGCAAGAACGATACCAGACAAATACCAAGTTCCATACATAGAAGATTTCGCACAACAGTTACATGGTGTAAAAATATTTCAACCGTCGATCTGGTGAGAGCGTACCACCAAATCCCAATTATTCGAATTCTTGTACATGACATTTCGACTACGCAACGCAGCACAAATGTTTCAAAGGTTCATGGACGGAATTTTACGAGACCTTGATTTTTGTTATGTTTGCATCGACGACATACTAGTCGCATCGTAAACGAAAGACGACCACGACAGGCATTTCAGCCAACTATTCCAACGACTGGAGGAAAATGGAATCGTTATTAATCCTGCGAAATGCCGATTCGAAGTACACGAAATTCCATTCTTATGATATAAGGTATCCGAGAAGGGAACGAAACCACTTGACGAGAAAGTAAAGGCCATAAAGGAATTTCCACTGCCACAAACAGCGAAGAAACTACGACAAATGCTTGGAATAATTAACCACTACAGACGTTTCATCCCAAACGCAGCAAAGACACAAGCACCGCTAAACGAGTTGCTGAAAGGCAAGTAAAAGGCAGCCAGCCCATCATTTGGACCGAAGAGGTGCGGGAAGCATTCAAAAGATGCAAGGAAGAAATCAGCACTACAGCACTGTTGCCACACCCAAGAGACGACGTCAAATTATCAGTCACAACAGACGCCTCAGACCAAGCGATAGGCGGAGTAATCCAGCAAAGGCAAGAAGACGGTTGGAAACCACAATTATTTCCATCAAGAAGCCATCGACAGCTGAGCAAAAGTACACAGCGTACGATAGGGAATTGCTGGCGATATACGCGACGATCAAACATGACCAGCACATTTTGGAATAACGAAATTTCACCATCTTCACAGACCACAAGCCAATTACATACGCGTTCGCACAGAAGTTAGAGAAATGCTCACCAAGACAATTCAGATTTTCCATCGACATTCAACATATCAAAGGAAAAGAAAACGTAGTCTCCGATGTACTAAGCAGAGTCGAACAAATAACAACGGACATATACTGTGACGTCACCACCAACACAGTCATACATCCCGAGCAGGCAAAGAGACAAGTATTCAACAGCATGCATCAATTGTCGCACCCCGGAGCAAGAGCCACAACCAGGCTAGTGACGCAAAGGTTCGTGTGGCCTAGAATCCGAGCCAACTGCAAGAAATGGAGCAGAGAATGCCGAATGTGCCAGCAAGCGAAAGTGACCAGATACAACGTACCAACCCCAGGAGAATTTCGATTGCCCACACAGAAATTTAACCATATACACATGGACATCGTTGGCCCACTACAAGAATCAAACGGAAAGAAATACATACTGACATGTATCGACTGATTCACGAGGTGGCCTGAATGGCGAACATAAAAGCAACCACTATAGCTAAACTACTTGTCACGCATTGGATAGCCAGATAGAGCACGCCACTACAAATAACGACGGATCAAGGCCGTCAATTCGTGATCTCACGGAACACGAACACAATGGTAATAAGGAAGAACGGACAATCAACGACAGTCTCCTTGGAACGAGTTAAGCCAGCGTTTGTGGAGAAGGAGCTCGAAGACACGAACAAAAGCCCCGTAGAAGACACGAAAACGCAGCTAACAATTACGACGAGGTCAGGCAGGGCGATCAAAAAAACCGTACGTTTTCAACCAAGTGTTGTGCCGCGGATTTGTAGCGCGGCTGTCGCTGGGGTATTGGTCGGTGGCGCCCGTCACGAAATGAGACACTTGTTAACACTTGATTACTTTATTTTGGTCACGTTATCAGATATTTCTTGGGTTTACAATTTTGATTACAATTACAACTGTTACCACTGCTCCACTCTCTTACTTGCTCACTGCCCCCTCAACGTCTCGGGAGTCCTATTTATCAACTAGTACCGTCCTAAGTTCGCATCACGCCATCGCGTCCGGCCAACCAGAGGCATAGAACGTGGGGCAGCACGCTGCACAAGTCCGCAAAAATGAAATGCTAAGCTTACAATAATGAATTTAATCCAAGGTGAAATAAAATAAAGATAATAATAATAATACGTTGGGGCATCACAACACAAGACTCCGTCACAAGGAAGAGGGTGTGCGGGAACCGACGCTAGACAACCATATATACGCATACACACCACCCAGCGACCACGAGCAAACGCGAGACCAGCGAACGGGCCGACGCGTCGCCCCGGCAAGGGATGGGCGCGCCACCAGCAAGGGCTAACGTACCACCCGCCGACGAGAGAAGACGCGCCTAGAGTATTCCTGGGGCAAAGACGCGACGACCCTTCATAACGCGCTGCGGACGAAGCAGAGGCAAGCTCTCCTCCGACAAACCGTCAGGAGGTACACTAGGCACAGCTAGGACACTCGCATTAGCTAGTACAGTAATGCGGAGAGCGTCGAGCTTTTATCTAAATCTAAAACGCCGAATGCGACGATTAAGAAAAGTCCCTGCAGCTTTATCACCGAACTCGACACCCTAGAGGAGGATTCGGTCAGACCCGCTGACAACGCCGCCGAGGCAGACGACAGAGTACCAGCAACGAACGACGCCCCGGGCCCCCTTCAGACCGGACCAGGACCACTCGACACCACTCACCACTGCCTTCGACACCCAGAAAACATTCAGTGCGGAGACAATATCGCCGCTCACAAGAGGGAAGACCCTCACCCTGTATTAAATGTAAATACACTTGTAAATAAATTGAAATAAAACGACTTAAAGACCACCTCTATTTTGATCACCAAATAAACCGAACACAAATAACCCCAAAAGGATATTTCAGGTATTTCCCACAGTACCGTGATTTTAGAAATTTTCTCTGAACTTTCTCAATTTCTATGATATGAACAGTGTAGTGCGGGCTCCATACAACTGAGCAAAATTCTAAGCGATTGCGAATGTAAGCGTTATAGAAGTTTAGTAACGGCTGTTTAGTTTTAAATAACTTGGTATTTCTGATTAAAAATCACAATAGTTTGTAGCTGAAACTGGTGATTTGATTAATGTGATCATTAAATGTTAATTTCCAATCAAAATATACAGGGTGACTGGAAATTCGACCTATTCCTTGAAAGTGGGTATACTAGAGGTTATTTGCAACATATTGACCTCCATTAATTGGGGGTCGGAAATGAGCGGTCTTCGAGATATCGGAGTTTTAAATTTTATTTTCAATTTTCTGACTTGATATCGAAAAAAATTCTTAAAAAAAAAACTACTTATTACTTGGCACTAAATTGATACTTTTCTGAAAGCTGTTGAACTAGCAATAAATTTGAATAAACAATCCTGTCCAAAACTTTGAATATCTTAGAAATAAAAGGTCTTTAGTGAATAGATTTTGAATTTTTTGTATTATTTCCGAAAATCGATGTGAATTTATCGAAAATAATGTGTGACACTTGGCGTACAAATTACTACAATAATTAACAAATTTCATAAGCTTTCTAAAAATGTATAGATTTTATAAATTTTCTTGACAGTTAAAAAAAGAGCCTTCATAACGCATTCCAGGTAGCAGATTTCCTGAATCAAAATTGCAAATAACCGGTTTTTGGAACCGAACGCTTTGTTTCCAACAGGTATGTTTAGCTGCGTAAGTATTCGGGTGTTTCCGCTGGAGTGTTCGGTGAAGTCACAAACTACGCGCAATGCACATCGGCCATATTTTATGAGTTACATTCAACTATTATTTTGAGTTCAGACGTGTCGTAATCTCACTAAACTATCCTGCAAATTGCCTCCATTTGCAATGGCTGCTTACGGAAATCAAGAATATGCCGACACCGTATTGTTACGGGTTTTGTGACGGTGACGCCGCTGCAGCGCGAAGAGATTACCAAAACCGTTTCCCTAACCGCCGTTTACCTGACGTCAGTGTGTTTGATGCTAATATCGGCGCATTCGAGAAACAGGCTCAGTTCACCGACGTCAAATTAACGCTGGCAGACCTCCCGTCTATAATTTTGATGAAGAAGAAGACATTTTGGCGTGTTTTCGAGCAGATCCCACTGTTTCCACCAGACGAGTGGCAAGTCTACTTGGCATATCACGCATACAGCGCAACTTTACCCGTATCATTACAGTCCAGTGCACGCTATTGAGGAGGGTGATCCGGCAAGAAGAATTGATTTTTGTAGATTTTTACTTAACGCCGACATTGAGGACCCGGACTATCTCAGAAAAATTCTTTGGACTGACGAGTCGAAATTCGATCGATAAAACAGCTCTTTATGAGAAATCGGCAAGGTACATGTGTATATTAATATATAACAAACTACCAAATGACATAAAAAAATGTAAAAATATTGTACAGTTTAAATCAAAACTAAAACAATTTCTAATCGAAAAATGTTATTACAAAATCTCTGACTTTTTATCGCCTTGATCAGATACATGTGTAGTAACCATCTATTTACCCACTAAAAAAGTGTAAGCGATAAATTTAACACTCGATATTGTCCATGTCTTAATTTTAACAATAGTGTTACTGATTTTAAACCTAATTTTAATGTGTTGTTTTTATTCTATAACTGTAACAATATTGTTTTTGATTTTAACTTTGATTTTAATGTGTTGTATTTATTTATAATTGAAACAATGTTGTCGTTAATTTTATTAATTTTATTTTTGATTTTAATATGTTGTATTCAATTATTTTATCTTATTTAGACTATATATCTTGACGCTCACATCCACTGCAAACGCATTTTGCTTTGGCTTCTTGTAGTTTGTGCATGGTGGCTACGTAAAATACAGAATTGAATTGAATTGAATTGAAATATATTTAACATGAGCCCTTTTTTGATACACCAATCATTTAATTTAACAAGGTCCTGTTGAAAAGCCAAGCAGTTATAAGCGGTATTTATGATTCTAAATAATTTAAGATTATAGAAAATATTGTTTATATTTGTTAATTGTGCCATCTTGCCACCTAATTTAATCATATAAACACAATTTCAATTGCAAGCTGTTAGGATCATTGCAAAAATTAAATTTATTTTATTTATTAAATGTAATTTCAATTTTTTCAATACAATGCATAAAGTCGAATTTATTTGATTGAAATCAAGTTTAAATGATCAAATGCATGCCTAAAACATGTGTCGCACTTAGGTGCAAGCCATAAGGTTCATTGCAAAAATTAAATTTATTTTATTTATTAAATGAAATTTCAATTTTTTCAATAACAATGCATAAAGTCGAATTAATTTGATTGAAATCGTGTTAATATGATAAAATGCATGCCGAAAACATGTGTCGCACTTAGGTGCAAGCTATAAGGATCATTGCAAAAATTAAATTTATTTTATTTATTAAATGAAATTTCAATTTTTTCAATAACAATGTATAAAGTCGAATTAATTTGATTGAAATTGTTTTTATATGATCAAATGCATGCCAAAAACATGTGTCGCACTTAGGTGCAAGCTGTTAGGATCATTGCAAAAATTAAATTTATTTTATTTATTAAATGAAATTTCTATTTTTTCAATAACAATGCATAAAGTCGAATTAATTTGATTGAAATCGTGTTTATATGATCAAATGCATGCCGAAAACATGTATCGCACTTAGGTGCAAGCTGTTAGGATCATTGCAAAAATTAAATTTATTTTATTTATTAAATGAAATTTCTATTTTTTCAATAACAATGCATAAAGTCGAATTAATTTGATTGAAATCGTGTTAATATGATAAAATGCATGCCGAAAACATGTGTCGCACTTAGGTGCAAGCTGTTAGGATCATTGCAAAAATTAAATTTATTTTATTTATTAAATGAAATTTCTATTTTTTCAATAACAATGCACAAAGTCGAATTAATTTGATTGATGATCAAATGCATGCCGAAAACATGTGTCACACTTCGGTGCAAGCTATTAGGATCATTGCAAAAATTAAATTTATTTTATATATTAAATGAAATTTCAATTTTTTCAATAACAATGCATAAAGTCGGATATATTTGATTAAAAACGTGTTTATATGATCAAATGCATGCCGAAAACATGTGTCGCACTTAGGTGCAAGCTATTAGGATCATTGCAAAAATTAAATTTATTTTATTTATTAAATGAAATTTCAATTTTTTTAATAACAATGCATTAAGTCGAATTAATTTGATTGAAATCGTGTTTATATGATCAAATGCATGCCGAAAACATGTGTCGCACTTAGGTGCAAGCTGTTAGGATCATTGCAAAAATTAAATTTAATTTATTTATTAAATGAAATTTCAATTCTTTCAATAACAATGCACAAAGTCGAATTTATTTGATTGAAATCAAGTTTAAATGATCAAATGCATGCCAAAAACATGTGTCGCACTTAGGTGCAAGCTATTAGGATCATTGCAATAATTAAATTTATTTTATTTATTAAATGAAATTTCAATTTTCTCAATAACAATGCATAAAGTCGAATTGATTTGTTAAAAATCGTGTTTATATGATCAAATGCATACCGAGAACATGTATCGCACTTAGGTGCAAGCTGTTAGGATCATTGCAAAAATTAAATTTATTTTATTTATTAAATGAAATTTCAATTTTTTCAATTACAATGCATAAAGTCGAATTTATTTGATTGAAATCGTGTTTAAATGATCAAATGCAAGCCAGAACATGTGTCGCACTAAGGTGCGAGCTATTAGGATCATTGCAAAAATTAAATTTATTTTATTTATTAAATGAAATTTCAATTTTTTCAATAACAATGCATAAAGTCGAATTCATTTGATTGAAATCGTGTTTAAATGATCAAATGCAAGCCAGAACATGTGTCGCACTAAGGTGCGAGCTATTAGGATCATTGCAAAAATTAAATTTAATTTATATATAAAATGAAATATCAATGTTTTCAAAAACAATGCATAAAGGCGAATTTATTTGATTGAAATCAAGTTTAAAAAATCAAATTCATGCCGAAAACATGTGTCACACTTAGGTGCAAGCTATTAGGATCATTGCAAGAATTAAATTTATTTTATTTATTAAATGAAATTTCAATTCTTTCAATAATAATGCATAAAGTCGAATTTATTTGATTGAAATCAAGTTTAAATGATCAAATGCATCCCAAAAACATGTGTCGCACTTAGGTGCAAGCTATTAGGATCATTGCAATAATTAAATTTATTTTATTTATTAAATGAAATTTCAATTTTTTCAATTACAATGCATAAAGTCGAATTGATTTGTTAAAAATCGTGTTTATATGATCAAATGCATACCGAGAACATGTATCGCACTTAGGTGCAAGCTGTTAGGATCATTGCAAAAATTAAATTTATTTTATTTATTAAATGAAATTTCAATTTTTTCAATTACAATGCATAAAGTCGAATTTATTTGATTGAAATCGTGTTTAAATGATCAAATGCAAGCCAGAACATGTGTCGCACTAAGGTGCGAGCTATTAGGATCATTGCAAAAATTAAATTTAATTTATATATAAAATGAAATATCAATGTTTTCAAAAACAATGCATAAAGGCGAATTTATTTGATTGAAATCAAGTTTAAAAAATCAAATTCATGCCGAAAACATGTGTCACACTTAGGTGCAAGCTATTAGGATCATTGCAAGAATTAAATTTATTTTATTTATTAAATGAAATTTCAATTCTTTCAATAATAATGCATAAAGTCGAATTTATTTGATTGAAATCAAGTTTAAATGATCAAATGCATCCCAAAAACATGTGTCGCACTTAGGTGCAAGCTATTAGGATCATTGCAAAAATTAAATTTATTTTATTTATTAAATGAAATTTCAATTTTTTCAATAACAATGCATAAAGTCGAATTCATTTGATTGAAATCGTGTTTATATGATCAAATGCATGCCGAAAACATGTGTCGCACTTAGGTGCAACCTATTAGGATTATTGCAAAAATTAAATTTATTTTATTTATTAAAAGGAATATCATTTTTTTCAATAACAATGCATATAGTCGTATTTATTTGATTAAAATCGTATTTAAATGATCAAATCCATGCCTAAAACATGTATCGCACTTAGGTGCAAGCTATTAGGATCATTGCAAAAATTAAATTTATTTTGTTTATTAAATGAAATTTAAATTTTTTCAATAACAATGCATAAAGTCGAATATATTTGATTAAAATCAAGTTTAAATGGACAAATGCATGCCTAAAACATGTGTCGCACTTAGGTGCAAGCTGTTAGGATCATTGCAAAAATTATATTTATTTTATTTATTAAATGAAATTTCAATTTTTTCAATACCAATGCATAAAGTCAAATTAATTTGATTGAAATCGTATTTAAATGATCAAATGCATGCCGGAAACATTTGTCGCACTTAGGTGCAAGCTGTTAGGATCATTGCAAACATTAAATTTATTTTATTTATTAAATGAAATTTCAATTTTTTCAAAAACAATGCTTAAAGTCGAATTAATTTGATTGAAATCGTGTTTATATGATCAAATGCATGCCGAAAACATGTCACACTTAGGTGCAAGCCATAAGGATCATTGCAAAAATTATATTTATTTTATTTATTAAATGAAATTTCAATTTTTTCAAAAACAAAGCTTAAAGTCGAATTAATTTGATTGAATTCGCGTTTATATGATCAAATGCATGCCTAAAACATGTGTCGCACTTAGATGCAAGCTGTTAGGATCATTGCAAAAATTAAATTTATTTTATTTATTAAATGAAATTTTAATTTTTTCAATAACAATATCATTCGCAACATTGCACATCCATCCTACGACGGTCCGTATAAGATTTTAAGTTGAAATTCCAAAAATTTTCCGATCAGTATTGACGGTAAACAAGACACCATCTCCATTTATTTCTAATATTTCAGCAACTTCTATGAAAAATGCAACAAACACCTGACACCCTCATTCATTTCCTTGTTCCATTTTGAAATCTGAAAATAGCGCCTCTACATCTTCTCCTTTAAAAATACGCGTCTCTTTTTCTTGTGTTTCTTCTCGTTTTGGTTTCTCTTAGACGGGTGATGATGTGGGGACACCTTGAGCATAGCAGTGGAAATCTAAGACAGCAATAGTGCCGTAACTTGGGAAACGAGAAAAATAAATATATTTAAAAAAATATCAGAGACTGAAAGTACCTAATTTAATTAGTACGTGTTTTCTTAGTCATAATATACCAGCAAAAGAAGGATGAGCAGTTATTTTATATCATACCGTAATTTTAATGTAACGTACTAAGTGGCAGAGTCATTAGTTGAGTTTTGTCCTGCCATCTCACAACGTTACAAATGCATGTAATGAATAGTTTCAGGGGCGTTTATAATATCTCTTTGCCCGATCGGTCATTTTGTCTAATTTACAAGCTTTGCTCTCCGGGCGGTTCGATCAACTTACGGCTCATGGCTCTATTGTGAAGTATGTTCATTAAAAGAACCTCAAGTGTGCCATGATTTTTAATTTTTTTAATTTTAAGTTGGTAATACATATTGAGGTTATGTTACTTGCGGCATGTTCCTGCCGATAAATTAATTTTCTGTGATAAACGACGCGGAGAATTCGTAGGTTCATCTTCCAACATTTTTTAGGCTGCGTTAATAGCATCATAAGTACGTTTGACCAAAGAGGATTATATAAAGAGTGGCAATGTAATGGACTGATTTTGGATCCACCGAGCCTCTAGTTTCCGGATTCGGTACTAACTAAGAACAGAGAGGGAAGGATTGATAGTAATTCCATGTTTGTCGCTCCGACTGTTATTGGTGGACTAATTTCATATTTGTCTTACGTCCACGGGAGGGGATGGTTTCACTGCTAATCATCAGCGGGGTGTTATCTCTATGCACGTAAATGAATCAGTTTACCAATCACGGATTGAGCGACGGAGAAGAATGATTGAAACAAATATATCATCGGATCGAAAACTCGTTTTCGTATTCAGTCCATTACATTGCCACTCTTTATATAATCCTCTTTGGTTTGACTGGTCTACTCCACCACTTCCTGGTTTACGGAGACATAACAGATCATGATCAGGTATTTTTAAATTCATCATAAATAATGGGAACGTTAGGAAATTCTTCCTGAAACTCAGCCAAAGGTGCATCGAATGAATACACCCAATTTCCGTCCACTTTAGTCCTATTTTTGAAATAACTTTCAACCATACCTCATTTAATAACCAGGCGGCCTAATCGCGAAAGTCATGTTTACACTCTAAAAAGTAACCAGAAAAGTAAAAATAAAATTATTTCAATTTCTATTATCCATAACATTCATGCAACACTTATACCAACACATAAATTAATTCTAGGCATATTTTCTTGATCATATACTCAATGATGTAGTATATAATACTAAGATATTAATTAAAGTAAGTATGAGACCCTCTTGAGAATTGAAACTCAAGTTGTACATATATTTATTTACATATAAAGCGGATTGAAGTAGTAGGTGTATTTTAAAAATACATATAATTCCGTAAAAGGTTTGAAATATAAATACTAGATTGTCGTGAAATAAAATTTTATTAAATTAAATCAATTTGCTATTTACAAACACATAATAACTTACTTAAAATCAATCTCATTCATTAATTTATATTATGTTTAACGGGACGTCATTGGCGGCCATCTCTATCCTTTAACTCAATCGAAGTTTAATCCAATGTATCGATTTCATTTTTAAAGAAAAATCTATGTAGAATTTTCCACACGCAGAATTTGTAGATATCTTCGGTCGCTGGACGTCCTTCAAGACGTTTAGGACTTGTTACTGCCACAATCTATTTTTACTCCCTAATTGTGCGAAACTCCACAATCCTAAATATAATGTATGTTTATGATTTGATTCCATATTGCAATAACTTGCGCCACACTTACCTAATGAATCGACAATTTTGTGTACGAAGACGGCAGTAGGTTTTAAAGCCTCTTGTATTAAAGCTTTATATAAGATATTTTTGAATTGTTGGAGCATTAATGCTCTAAAATCCAACCATTTCCGTTTCTTGGGGGCCAAAAATGACACCAAACTTGTGTTGGGTATTTATCCGTAGTTAAAAATAAAATAACTATTTCCTCGAAAATCGCGGGATGAGAGGAATCGATTCTTACACTATCAACAGTAGAAATAACTGGCAAAAAACACAAAAACTGAGGCGAAACGCGTGAAAACGGTGAGACACAAGGATCGGTTAGAGATCAGCTGATCATAACAACGGCTATTACTGTTTTAAGAAATTTTGTATTTTGGCGGCTATAATTTAATTTACAGGCCTATTTTATAACTCGTAACGATGTCGTTGTAATTCGATTCTCGTTCCGATAACGATTTTTCAATGAAACTCAATTTTGTAACTTTTCATAATCGTTACGGAACGATGAAATCGTTCCGTTGTAATCGTTCGGGAACGACAGCTCCGCTGTCAATCGTTAATGGATATTTTGACCTGATACTATATGAATTATATATTTATATTTAATTTTCTCATGTAATTTGTAGTGGATAGGAATTATATATTGGAACGAAGATAAGGTAATTTTTATTAAACTACATAATATCATTAAATTGTGTTACAATGCAAAATTGTTATTCCTGTATTACCAGAAAATTATTTACAAATCGAGAAAATATATTTTCCGAGGAAAAAGTCAGCACATGAACTCGTATTTATGAGACACAAGTCCTTCTTCATTCTCGAAGAAAGCTTTAGAAACATGTATAGACAAATCTAAGAAATAGTGCATGGGTCCTTGTAAAAAATGGAATCATGCAGAATGAGTTTATTTACAAAATGATAGACTAAAGTATTATTTGAAAGAAGAAAAAAAATGAATGGTGACTTTTGGAAATGTAAGAGCTGTACACCTAATGATGACCCTGAGGAATGCGATTTGAATTTAACACTGGTCGGACAAATGGAGACGTGGACTTCAGTTATCACTGATTTAAATCTCAGTTTGATCGAATCCATTCGTACCGTTTTTAAAGATGAATTTGTACCTTTATTAAGACTTAAAATTCACAATGCTATCATGGACTTAAAAAATGATATTAATGAAAGATTTAGTGCGATGGAGAGATTGCAATTCGGACTGGAAGAAAGAATTAACCGCGTTGAAAATTCCTTACATCAGGATAGGTCTAATATTGACAGAAAAGATGACAATATTCGCTCTAGTTGCGACTTTAATGTTTTTAATGAAGTGAAAGAACGCCATAAACGCAAAAACAATTTAATGGTGTGTAATGTCATTGAATCTCAAGCGTCTACTCCCCTTGAGAAATAAGGGAATGATCTCTTTGTCATTAAATCAATTCTTTCACCACTTGATATTGACATCCAACCTATTAAAATTTTTTGTGTCGGTTCCAGTCAATCTGAACTCAGGCCCATAAAACTTCTTTTTAATAATCACGAAGTTATCAGGAATGTTGTAACTAAAACCAACAAGTTAAAGGACAACATCATTAAATTTGGATACGACAGAACGAAAATGCAACGTGAAGAATATAACACCACGAAAAAGGCATTACTGCAGAGGAAGAATAATAGGGAGGAAAATGTGATTATTAAATATGTATCGGGGGTTCCTAAAATAGTTAAGGCTTCATCAAATTTGCGGAAACAGTCAAAAAACTAAATATCTTTTTTCAAAATGCCGGCGGTATTTGCACTAAAATACACGACTTAATGCTTAATGTTATTTCCTGCGTTTATGATGTTGTTCAGAATGGGATTCTAGACTTGCAAAAATATAAAAATAAATTTTTGAAGAAAATATAAAATTAATCGTTTTCAGTTTCTGTCAGTTTTACAAATAATTTTTATGAACAAATAGTGTTTAGAATATGATTCTAGACTTGAAAAAATACAAAAATAAATTTTTGAAGAAAATTTAAATTTAATCGTTTTTCGGCGTTTCCAGCACTTGTACGAACGATTTACATCAAAAGAAATTTTGCTTGTCTGTGTTTCTGTAAGCTCACAAATAACTAAAATACACGACTTAATGCTTAATGTTATTTCCTGCGTTTATGATGTTGTAATCATTGTTGAAACCTGGCTCAACGATGATATCCTTAATTGTGAATTTAAATTGAAGGATTACATTATATTTAGGGAAGATCGGAGTGCTCGTACTAGCATCAAGACTCGCGGAGGTGGGGTCTTGATTGCCGTCCACAACAGTTTTGCTTGCGAACACATTAATATTGTTAATAATACGGTTGAACAATTGTTTGTACATATTCAGATTGGCTCTGTAAAACTTATAGTGGGTGCTATTTATATTCCATCCAATTCCTTAATTGAAAATTATGAATTTGTTTGTGAGACTGTCGACAATATTGCAAATAATTATAATAGTTCAAAAATTTCTGTTGTGCGGCGATTTTAATATTCCATCAGCATGTTGGTCTAATGATGATTTAGGTCTTGTCTACAACTATTCTAATCCTGAACCGGCAAATTTACTTATTTCACGTTTTAGTTATCATAATCTTCAACAGTTATGTCAAATACCTAACGAAAGTGACACATTTTTAGATCTAGTTTTTTTCAGTTATAGGTTTTTGTGTTTCAAAAGCAATAGATTTAATTCTTCCTATAAGCCACCATCATATTCCATATTGTATTACATCGAATTTTAATGAATATATTAAGTATCTTAGTTATGAAGAGTATGTTTATGATTTTTCAAGAACTGATTATTCGGCTTTGAACCAGCACCTTGCATTAGTTGATTGGAATAATATTTTAATGATCGATGACATCGATGTTATGGTTAAGTCATTCTATGATATTTTGAATGATGCCGTTTCTCTGTTTACACCAATCAAACGTTTAAAGCGCTCAAAATATCCATGTAGGTATAATAATGAGCCTATTAAGTTAATTATTGATAAGAAACTGGCTCACAAACGTTATAAACGATTTCAAACTTCAGAAAATTATGGTCAATTTAAGCAGCTTCGTACGAAATGTGATCACTTAAAACGTAATTTATATAACTGTTACATTGAATCTATTAAATCGAATATTTCATCGAATCCTAAACGATTTTGGGATTTTGTAAGGGCCACAAATCGCGATTCTGGTATTCCCGCGGAAATGTTTTATAACAATGAGACCAGCAACGTAGGGTCTGAATGTGCTAACCTTTTTGCACAATTTTTTCATCTGTTTATACTAATGACAAGCCCACACATACACCTGTGTTTAGTGATACTAATGTTGTTGTCGATGTTCCTTGGAATGTTTCTAAAACCGAAATTTTTAACGAAATTAATTCACTTAAACCGAGTAATGCTCCGGGCCCTGATGGTATTCCATCTAATCTTATCAAAAACTGTGTTTGTTCTCTGACTACACCTTTGTTTATTATTTTTAATTATTCTCTCGACAAAAGTATTTTTCCCAATATTTGGAAACAGAGTTACGTAACTCCTATATTTATATCTGGCAACAGAAAAGATATTGGTAATTATAGAGGTGTGACCATTCAGTCAACTATACCTAAACTGTTTGATAAACTAATATATTTAAAATTATATTGGATATCTCGACAAATAATAATTGATGAACAACATGGTTTCCGAACTGGTAGGTCCACAATGACGGATTTATTAATTTTTCAATCAAATGTCATCAGTGCCATGGAAAATAATTGCTCGGTGGATACAATATATATATGGATATTTCCAAGGCCTTCGACAAAGTATGTCATGTTGCATTAATATCCAAATTGAAATCATATGGGTTTAGACAACCCGTCATTACATGGTTCCAAAGTTTCCTAAGTGACCGTTCACAATGTGTTAAAATCAATAATTATCCATCTAAGGTTTTTCATGCTCCCTCAGGTGTACCACAAGGGTCGCATTATGGTCCTTTATTGTTCCTATTATTTATTAACGACATATCACATGCTATTAAGAACTCAAATTTTCTGCTATTTGCAGGTGATTTAAAGATGTTTAGAGTAATACGTAATACTGAGGATTGTCAGCTACTACAAAGTGATCTTTCGTCTGTTGCGAACTGGTGTTGTACTAATAGACTTAACTTTAACATTGATAAATGTAAATTCATGACTTTTTCCCGTAAGAAACATATTCACAATTTTAAACAAATTGGGGTTAACCTTACTTGTTGCAGAAAGCATTAAAGCATAGCATAAATACAAGAAAACGAAATGTAGCCTGAATATATGAATATTCAACCTGTTCGTTAATTTTGATTATAGCATTAATAATACAGCTCTTGTTAAAGTTAACATATTCAAAGATCTTGGTGTCTGGTTTAATAATAAAATAAGTTTCGAGTACCATATTAAATATATTTGTAACCGGGCTGCTAAAATGTTAGGGTTTGTTAAGCGTATGTCCAGAGACTTATCAGATTTGTCTGTTAAAATTGTTCGCTCTCTGTCTGGTCGCCTTATCAAATGAAATATATCAATCAAATTGAGAATGTACAAAATAAATTCATCAAATTCATGTCTTTTAGGTTGGGTTTTAATTCAAGCGCGAAAACTTGTTATTTTAGGAATAACTTACACATTGATCAATTATGTTGTAGAAAATTATACGCAGATATGTTAATTTTGTATAAAATTATAAATGGTGGGATCCAATGTTCTGTTATTCTGTGTATGCTAGGATTCTACGTCAAATCCGACAACCGTTATAGCCGTCACGTCTATTTAGGATACCGTTTCATAAAACTAATTACAGTTTCAACAGTCCAATTAGTAATTCATTATCTATGTTTCCTAATTTTAATATATTTTGTGAATCTTCATCTGTTTTTTGCGCATCATTAAATATTCAAACGCTTGTCATTGCCTCCTTCAGATATAATTTAATTTATAATTTTTGAGCACTTGCTTTGATTTTGTTTCTCTATATTTATATTTGTATTAATTTTTATTTCAATCCAGTGGCGGATCCAGAAATTTATTTGGGGGGGGGCTAACATTATTTTTATCACACATTCTCAAACTTGATGCAATGCCTTAACTAGTGGCAAAAAAACTTACAGTTGAGTTGGTATCCTTTATTTAGACATAGCAAGAAAGTAAAAAACAAAATAATAAAAATACAATCGCACAAATTATTAGTCTCCTTTTTTTTCATATAACAACTCCAATCGATGTGGGTACTTCCTTGCATATTCATCTATCACCTCCTCTGGATTGATTAATACTGATGTATGGATATACAAGGACGCTAAGCCGTTTAGCCTTTCGGCTCCCATTGTGGCTCTCAGATATGTTTTTATTAACTTCAAAGAAGAAAAGCTCCTTTCCACCGAACACGTTGTGACAGGAATTGTGGCCAATATCTGTAACAGCACTTTCACGTTCGGGAAAAAATCTGTTGCCTCACAGTGGGCTTCAGCAGCTGTAGTAGGTACATTGCCATTCTTTGCTGCCCAATATTCCCTCCACAAGGCTATTTCTCCTTTGATGGAAAGTGGAGATGGCAAATCATTAGAATATATTTCAGCAGCCTTCACAACTTCTGACAAGTTTATATCAGCATCAGAGAATTTTGTCGGTATCAAGCCGAAGAGATCTAAAATATGTAAGTGTTCCTCCTTGGAAAAACGTGCAGACAATTCAGAAATCAGGTAATCAACAAAGGGAAAAAAGACGTTCAACCTGAAAAAAATATAAGAATTAATTAGCATTAATAGACCTACTTGCATATCCTTCTGTTGCATTATTAGCCTGGATTTATAAATTATAAATACCTATAGTATTCTTTCACATTAGGTGCACCAACATTAGAGCGGTGTGTCTGCTTTTTGGCTATTCGCGGTGCTTCGACTGAAATGTTCTGAGAATCTGCAATCCCGACTGATTCTTTGAAAATATCTTCATATTTCTCGTCCCGATACTGTCGCAATGTTTCAATGACACTTTCTACCATAATGTAGCAAGTTTTTAGATCAAGCTCAACTGTCTGAAGTTGACGAGAAAGCGAGATGGTCAGCTGGAATACATTAGACGTAATTGCCAATGTAATTATGAAATCGAATCGGGAGATTGCAGCTAAGAGACCAGCGGAGTTTGCTGACGGTGAGGCTTGGTCCACTAATTCTAAAAATCTAACGATTGCATCAAATAGGTCATAGAATTGCAAAAGTGCATCATGCCGTTTAATCCATCGTGTGTCACTCAACGATTTGATTTTTAGTCTTTTATCTTTAGGATGACTCTCTTGAATTGTCAATTTCATTAATTCCGTCCGTTTGCAAAACTCTCGCACAAAATTGGCAACGTTTTTTACTGTGCCCATCATATTTCGAATACTTTGAACAGAACATGATTTCATATATTTTGCATATAAATGGCAAGAGGTTGCAATTCCTTTATGCGTGCTTGCAAAATTAACTCAGTAAGTGCTGCGCCACTGAGATCGATGGCAAGTACAAAGCACAGGAATTTTTCTTTGATGATACTACTTTCAGTATCCAAGTATCTAACGCAGAGGCTGAGTTGCTCTGTAATACTGACGTCTGTAGTTTCATCAACCAATATTGAAAAATATTTAGCTTTCTTTATATTGTCAGCAATTTTTTTTGTAATTATCAAATGACAGCATTCAATTATTTGATTTTGTGTTGTCTTGCTAATGAAGCTGGCATTTTTTTGGTGCTGTTTCTAAATGTTGTTGAAGAGCAGTATCGCCTGAATCAATACGAAATTTCAGTAGTGCCCGAAATTTCCCTTCCGATTTTTCATCTGTTTGAGAAAGATCGCCGTCATCTCGATGGCCTCTGAGAGGAATATTTTCTCGACCACAGAAAATAACTGTTTTTACAATAGGGAGCAAGCGTTCTCTATTTTTTTAAATTGTTTTCCGCTTCTCTGTATCCAACAAAACATTAATTGCCATTGTGGGGTTGTCGTGAGTGGCTGAGTAATTTGAACTTCGAAGCAGCATGTTTTGCTCCGCTTTCCACAGGTCCGAAAAGAACACAAGGCACACAGAATGCACCTCCCTGACTTTGACCGTAGGCCAACCAAGGATAGTCCGAGAGCCATTTCCTCTGAAATTTTCGTTTTTGGCTACCTTCAATCCGCATAGGGAAATCAAAATTTACAGGTGGAATCCAGTGTTTCTTTAAAGATCTGTATTTTTCCTCATATGACAAAACTTTTCCCAGCGCAGTGGCGATGTCAGAGGGGTCATTGGAATTCCTCTTAAATTGTTCAGGATCACATGCTTCTGATGTACTTGACGTAGACTCTGTAATAAATAAAAAGTCTAAAGTAACTAAAAAATCTCTCTATATTAAAAAAAAGTTGCTATAACCGCTGTTTGAGAAATTCCGCGACAATGGTTTTTTTATTAGCTCGCAGCAAAAAAACTACTGAACACAAAAAAAGTAAAAAATTCGTCGTTTATAGAGAAATGTATGAGGAATACGCTAATGCAAACGGTTTTTCGATGCGGGTCGAAGTTAAAGATCAATTTGACATCAAGGTTGAATTAAGTAAAAAAACCTTTCTTCGCGGCATTTCGAACATAAAAAAATCCTGGCATTTCGAATATAAAAAAAATCCTTACAGAAGCACACACATTTGAGGTCATGTAGAGTCTACATGGTTTTTTTTAAATTTCAATTTAGTTTATGAGGAATTAAATTTTAAAAATCTACTTCGCGGTCCGTAATTTTACATTTTGTATATAAAAAACACTGACCGAATCACAATACATTGTGGATATGTAGACCTATGCGCTAACGTTTAAAATTCGTTGTCCTTTTCAAAAAATCGATTTAGTTTACGAGAAATTAAATTTTGAAATTGTCCGAAAAGGCAATTAAAATTTCAAATATTTTTTTCTACTTTGGTTTAATAATCGACCTTTTGTTATATCAAAAATAGTTTAATACTGAGATTTTTTATTTTACTGTTTTGCTCATTATTAAACTGTTTGTGGTAACATTTTAGTTGTCGCTATTGGTAGTACTTGTGAGTACTTGGAATATGACAGGTGTCGACATGAAAATGTAAAATTGCCGTGAATGATAATTTAACACTTTAATGAGTTACATACTAAAAATGCGGCAGATCGCAAATTGCTGTTGAGGTGCAACACATCTACATCGTTTGCCGAATAATACAGTGCCTTTGTCGCTGCGCCGTAAAACACTGTTAATGGTTTGTGCATAGAGGTTGTCTATCTATACAAGTAATCTATGACGCGAATAACTAGAAATGTACGCAACGTGTTCGTGTTGCACAGAAAATAAAGATGAATAGAAATAATCAACATTTGATAGAAAAAAACCTCGAAAACAACATAAATAAAGCGTTTAATACGAATAGAACAGAAATACTTAATATAAACAAGTATTTAACTGTTGCTTGAAGGTTCACTGGTATTACAATTATTGTACACATTTATAGTTACAACACATGTATCTTTTGCATTAATTGTTATGCCAGGTACATTTTGCGTTAATACACTATGCTGGTAGTTTGTGTTACCATGAAGGTTCACATTCATGTCGTTTGAAATATCTGAGAACGGTTCATTTGAGTAGGAAGTGCTCGTACTTGGCTGTGGTGAGTGATTAGGATTAAGCATATGGGCCACTTCATTTTTTTTTTTTTTAGCGATGTCTCGATGTAACCTTCCGCCACTGCAGACGACTTCCACCCACCATGATTCTTAATCGTTATTAAATCTCCACCTCTGTTGGCCAAATTTGATGCACTCGAACGCCTAAAGCAATGCCCAGTGTATTGTTCGGGATTTTGAAGTTTCAAGTAAGAGGCTATTATTCTTGGAACCTGGCCAATTTTATTGATACCAATTGGACCTCTTGTGCAACGTCCATTTCGATATGTCAAAAAAAAACGTTTTGTAGTAACATTATTTGGCCGTAAATCCGCATACTTTTTAACTAAAGCAATCCATTGCTCCTCATTTATAACAAACTTTCTCGGTTGATTTGTTTTCGTTTTAGGAACAGTTACAATAATGATGTTATCTTTAAATTCTATGTCGCCAACAGACATATTTAATAACTCATCCCGTCTACATGCACCTGCGTAGCCCATAATCAGGATAACCTATAAGTCGAAACTCGCATAAATAATTCATTGAAGATTCAGATTCAACCTACCTTTAATGCCAGGTAAGAGAGTTCATTTGCCTCATGTAAAAACAAATCTATTTCAGAGCCATCTAATATTTTTGACTTTTTAGGCTGGTAACCTTCAGACTGCTTTTTTAAAAATCCTTGCAATCTTGCAAATTTTGATATATCCAAGTTCTTAAAGAGCGACCATAGTTTTTTGGCCAGAGTCGGCATGAACAAGGGGTACAATTTGCGGGTTGTTTACTACCGACGATTAGGGATTCTATTGTCGACATAATGGTATAGAAATTGTAATTTATGACCATATTCGAGCCTTTTCTACCTGCTAGAGAGGAGGTCTGGACAAGCTTCCAAAAAGACATCCGAGTAAAGTGGGGTAATAAAATGTTCAATTATGAATAGGAAATAGGAAAATTAAAGCTGATATCATTACGAAGATTATAATACAATCGAATTATTACTGTACTATACTGTGGGCAATGAACATTAAATTACTCAGTTTTACTGTATTCCTAAAATATTTTTTAATAAAATTGATATGCTATTGAAAATCACGGTGTGTTTATGTATGCAAATCAAAGGTGCCTAGAATTTTAATTTTAGTAGGACATCCATGCTAGAAAACAGCTGTTTTGGATACTAATGTTTCCAAAATTTGGGTAACTTACTGCCACTAAAAGCGGATGGTTATTTTTACGATTACATTACAAACATACATTTTCGTAATTAGAAAACCGAACAAAATTCTTAACTATTCTATAAATTCTTAAATTTGAAAAAATAGGTGGCACCACCTATTTCTAATTTTTCAACTTGTTAGTGTGCCTTAATATATTAAGTAATTTATTGAAAAATTGGCATTATCTTATTGGTTAATTAATATAAAGCTATGAGCAAGAATAATTGGTTAATAAAACGGTTACCTGATATACATATCAGCAGTTTTTTTAAGAACTATCTTAAAGTGATTTTGAACGAAATATAAAAACTGTAACTTCAAAAGTATTTGAGTATTAAAATAAAATAAGCTATTTCTAAGGAGTTGTATGGAAGTTTTATATTGCACTGCTAATCTGACAATTTTGGATTATATCAAACATGTAAATTGAATGTTCTGGTGAAGAAATCATTGAAAGTTGAACAGTACTGTGACAGTATTCTAAGTAAGAAGATGGAAGTTATCTGCGACTCTACGAAAAAATTGTATGTCCACGATATGTTTATATATCAGAAAATATGACACAAAATGGAAATTTATATTTAAGATGTAGAAAAAGATCGTGTCTGGGTAGTGCTAAAGTCAAAACTGGGGGAGTATTTGTTTTGAGGACCCCACATATTCATCCCACAGACCCAGATGAAATAAACCAAATAAAATATGTAATCTGCATTTATATTATTCGTATTGTTGCTAATCAGTCAATGAAAAATTTTAAATATCTACTTGTAAAATTTGTGAAATCACACAATTAGATTTTCTCGTTATCTAAAAAAGTAAGAGCTCATTTAAATTATACATCGACTAAATCAAAGAAGTAAAAGAACAAAGAAATTCAAGTGTCCTCTTTTGAAAATAAGACCGTTAATATATAACAAGCTACGATAGTAGTAATAATAGTACCGCGAAAACTTATTAATTTAAACAGAAACTATGAAAATCAATTTTTAAATATTTGAAGGGCTGGCAACCTTGGCTTTTATGTTTGCCAGATGTTTCCATTCTTCACCCCTAGTACCTGCGTTCGACCTTCCCTTTAAATTTTAGAAGGAATTCGTTTAAATGAATGCTACACAACTCAATATCCGTTCCAAACTAACATACGCTGAATAAAATTAACTCATATTTAATTCACATTACACCTCCTCTTTCAATCTAAACCGAAATTGTCAAATTCAAAACTTTTAAATGATTGAGGTTGGCGGCACATACTTCGTGATACATTTTTAATTAAATAAAACACACGTTTACTTAGTTAATATCACACTGTTTATTTATTAATGACTGCAGTTTCGATCAACTTAACTTATAGTTTGATAATGGTCATTGTTTGATCGAAACTGCAGTCACTAATAAATAAACATTGTGATATTAACTAAGTAAAAGTGTGTTTTATTTAATCAAAACTTTTACTTTTAAATGTAACATGGATCAATGAAATTATATTTATATTCAGTAACTCCGGAAAATCCTATTCAAACCAACATACAATAAATTAATATAATTCAAGTATATACACATTCTGGGGACGAAAGACATTAGGTCGATAGCCCATGTAACAGTCTGGTTTATTTGAAAAATATGTAAAAAATGTAATTATGTCAAAAGACTGTTAATAGAGATTATGTATATATAAATTCTAGTATATATTACATATATTTTATTTGTCCAATATTATTTTCATTTTTAAAATTAAAAACATATTCTATGATTTTCTTATTTTTACACATATTTTAAAGTAATAATATTTATTACTTGATATGCATTATATGTTTTAAGTACATTTAAAAATTAAAATCATTTTGGTTTTTGAATGTGCAGCAATTTTCAGTCGAGTTAAAAAAAATTAACCCTAATTTTAACTTCTGCACTAGTGTCATTTGTAATTTAGTTTAAATTTCATAATGTTATATTTATTTTTTTTATGTAACCTATAAAGTTAAAGTTTAATTAGAATATCAATTAATATTACCCAATAACAACTCAAATTTTGTTCTTAATTATGTAGGTTTGGATGGAAGAACAGTTTGAAATCCACTTGGATCTCAACTGAATCCCGCCTACGGATTCACGTATAATAATTTGTCCCTTAAATTATAACTAAATTGTATATATGTGAATAAAGACAATATTATTATTATTATGAGTTTTTGAAAATATATATTTTTTTCAATAACGAAAACTCAAGTGCAAAAAATTAAAAATTAATATAAAACAGAAGAATAAAATCCTACAAAAATTCAGATTACTTCACAAGCCGTCGATCTTTCAAAATAATTTTGGTTTTTGAATGTGCAGCAATTTTCAGTCGAGTTATGAATTTTTGAAAACGTATTTTTTTCAATGACGAACACTCGAATGCAGCATTAATATAAAACGCAATGATAAAATACTACAAAAATTCAAATTACTTCGCAAGACGTCGATATTTCAAAATAATTTTGACAAAAGCCAAAATTATTATCTACAGCAACTTTCCGTCGGGCTAAGAATTTTTGAAAATGTGTTTCTCGAGAGCAAAAAATAAAAATGAATATGAAACGAATTTTTACATCACTCAGTAAATGTATTAATAATTAACATAATTTTTGTATTACACAGTTTCACTAGTGCGCAATTACTTTATAACTCGAGTTATGTACAATACTTGAGCTACAATCATACCTTTACTGGTTTAAAATAAGGATAACTTGTAATTCTGTACTTTTATGTGCATTTATTATCAAAGTTAAAATAAAAATTATTGACAATTTAATTTTCATATGTAATATCCCTAATGCGTCAAATATTACCGATCATTAAAAGGAAAAGTATTCTATTTTTTAATTATTTCATCTTCATCTTGGGGCGATCAACCAGTGAATGAATACACGGCTTATTATAACACACCCCAAAAAAGGGCTCACTACCTGCTTGGGCCAAAAATTTTAAATTCGATCCGGTGGGCACGTGCCGGCAAGTTTGACATTTTTACAACCGTCTGGTGATTATTACCGACCGCAATAAACCCAAGGGCCATGCCGCCTACTCTGGACATTTTTAGCGGCTCCTCTTAAAGACACTTAGGCATGCACGCAGCATACTATAGGATGCCCATAGTGTCGAGGATTTCTTCGTTTTACTCATCTCCTCATAATACGCAAGTAATACATTTTCACTAACAACTGCTACACTTTTTTCTTTACACCACGAATTAAATACACTGTATTCTTTTTCATAAATCGCTTTAGACTTACTTGGGAGTAATTTATTAATTGCACCCATATCAATTTCCCTAATTTCGGGTGGTGTGCCAGGAATATTTAAATTTTGTTGCATTTTAAATAATAATTCACTATTAAAATAAATAATCTACTGTCTACTGATTGAATTGTTTTTCAGTGCTGCCACATATTAAAAGATAAAACTCACTATGTTTAAGTATATATTTTATTTTAGGAATGAATCCTTAACTAAAACCAAAGTAGAAAAAATAGTATATTATACAAGTTTAATAAGAGGGTATATTGTGGCACGAGTGGGTTTGGAGCACGACGAGCGCAGCGAGGAGTGATCCAAGGAACGAGTGCCCCACAATGCCTCTTATTAAACATAAATAATAAATATACTATTCTGTTACAAAGAGATACTACTGTCATCTATATTGTAGTGAAGATTAAAAAAATATATTCAATTTAACCACGTGCGGTATATTAAAAGAAATATCAATATTTATACAGCGTTTAATAAATGAGAAATAAGTTAATGCAATTTTAAATCGTTAAGAAGATATGTAGTTCACATGTTCTAATGTTTAGACGCGAGCGTTAGCGAGCCTAGGCGTAGCCTCTAGTTAATCAAAAAAATTAAATCTACCAAATTCTGTTGCTAATTATATCAAAATCGCGAGGTCGAAATTGTTATTAAAAAAAATCAAGTAACCAAAAAATAAAAATTTCATATATTATATTCTAACTTGCAACAATAAAGTACTTACCCGTCTGAGAGGAAAGTAAAATGTCTTCAGTTTCAATTTTGCTCTTTTTAAAAAAGGACAGAAGATTTGCTTGCTTCCTTTTTTCAGCCATATTTAAAGTGCAGCTTGTAGGTTATGTAAGTTAATAAGGTCTCTGAAAAAATACTGTCACTTATCACTGTACTATAGTAACTTGTCACTGCTACTTTTCACTGCAATATAGTTTTATATTTATTTAAAATGCGTAATTATTTATACAAATTAAATTGCTAATCATAATATCCGGACAGATTCTCAAACACTAACTGAACTAAATCGCTTAGAAAACGGCTTCCCCAGGATCAAATTGTTTTATATCTAACCCAACACTGTGATGTGCTGCCCTCTATATGACAAAATTTAAACTGAAAAACAGATAGAAAATTACAATAAACGCATGAATAAGGAAAATGCTAGAATACAACATAATCAGTAAAAATAACATTTGAGAGAGCTAGTTGCTTGCTCAGAGTCATAGCTCTTCTCTCAGTTATGATTCTGAGCAAGAGCATTTTGGGGGAGGCTGAAGCCCCTCAGCCCCTCCCCTGGATCCGCTACTGTTTCTATCTATTTTAATAATTTTCTTTTGTTAATTTGTATATTAGTTCTATCCGTAAATAAATAAATAAATAAATAAATTACGTTTTCCCAACAACGGAAAAGAGCCTATACCCTACCTAAGTAGGATATATTTCACCCTTAGGGGTTGAGCACTAAAATCGGGAAAAGGGCACTTACGGGTCTATTTTATAAACAATCGTTACAATACGATTCGTTAGCTAACTATAATCGTTCGGAACGTCAGTTGTAATGTTGTGAACGATTTAGGTTAAAATGTTATTTTGTAACCAACATCGTTAGGCGTTAACCTTAAATAATAATAATAATGATAATAATAATAACTTTATTGCCCAACGGAAGATCCAATACAGGGAAACAAATAAACTAGATAATTAAAAATTATAAATTACACAACTGACATAACTAATAAAATAACTTAACCTATATTTGTTAATTCAAACAAAAACCAGTACAAATTTTATAATAAAAAGTAAAAATACTTATATGAACAGGTGAACACAACAAAATGAATATATTCAAAATAGTGAAAATATGAAAGAAGGGTTAAGAATGAGACACGTAGATTACAGGTGATCATTAATGAATATATCGTTAAAATAAGTATTAGCATTGCGACTCATGTGGTATATTGGTGCTTTGCGCAAGATATTACTTCTTGGCGTGGGCGTAAAAAATGTATTGCAATGGCGGGAAGATAATCTGGGGCAGTAGTATTGAACATTTGCAAGTAATTCTGGAGAATCAATAATATTGTTAAATGCTTATTCGTAGCGACGGACTTGTGATTTTAGAACGAATAGTACACTTGTAGCTCACTTTATTTCTAATTTCGTCAGCGTCGTGACAGTTGACGTTTACATTTCAAATCTAAACATTGTGCTTATTTTTGCGGATTCTTTCAAAAATCAAATTATAATTGAACTGAATTAATTTAATTAAGTGGTGAAGTGTTAATAATGACTGAAAGTGAAAGTCGAAGTAGTGTCGTGAAAAATCTTGCTCCAGAGATCACTGCACAGCAGTATCAAATATATCTAGAAGCGTTACAATGGAATGAAGCCCTTCGAAGGAATACATAGTCCCAAAACCCGGATATTTTGGATGAATCATGGAGGTCATTAGCCCTACAATTAAATGCAACAGGAGGACCAATAAGAAAAGTTGAGCAATGGATTATAGAAGTATTTCTTAGATTTGTCTATACATGTTTCTAAAGCTTTCTTCGAGAATACGAGTTCAGGAGCTGACTTTTTCCTCGGAAAATATATTTTCTAGATTTGTAAATAATTTTCTTGTTATATAAGAATAACAATTTTGTATTGTAACACAATGTACAATGATATTATGTAGTTAAATAAAAATGAACTTATCTTCGTTACAATATATAATTCCTATCCACCACAAATTACATGAGAAAATTAAATATAAATTTATAATTCATATAGTATCAGGTCAAAATATTCGTTAACGATTGACAGAGGAGCTGTCGTTCCCGAACGATTACAACGGAACGATTTCATCGTTTCGTAACGATTATGAAAAGTTACAAAATTGAGTTTCATTAAAAAATCGTTATCGGAACGAGAATCGAATTACAACGACATCGTTACCAGTTATAAAATAGACCTGTAAATCAGCCCTTAAAGAGACCTTAATTCAGGTATACTTTTTAAGTGGGTTCTGTCCATACGGCCTTGCTATCTTAACAGACGTATAAATTGAGTACATTTGACCAAATATTCGTTTCAAAAAACACAGAAACCAATTAATTGGCCCAATGAATGAATTGGTCTAATAAAACTTAATGTTAGTAGGTTGCTTACGATTTAACTGTAAGATATTTCAAGCAATTTATTTAACGGATAATTTGGCACAATTTAGGCCCTATTAATCGTTCCGTGTACACCTAATATGACATTGAGATATAACGTAACCATCTCATTTGTTCCAAAAGTCAATAATCATGCACGAAAATCTCGATTGCAACATGTTTGTTATGATGATACTTGAAAGATAAAGCTAGAAAATAATAGTTTCAATCATTTCAAGCATTTGATTAAAAAAGTAATTTGGACTTGATTTTATCAAGAGAACAGCTTCTTATATAATGAAAAGGTATAAAATGATCATTCAAGCGAATTTTCAATTTAGTTGTATCCAGTATGAAGGGACTAGTCATTAGTGTTGTTGCTCTTGCAGCTATCCTGGGTAATGTATTACATAAATATAATACAATATTACAAAAACTATGCTGGCGGAAATTTTAGCGGACATTTTTTCTAACAAAGAGTGGCCATGCGCGTCCATGGATGTGTAGAATTTATTTCCTTAGATATTTATACATGCAGAGTGGTGATAAAGTTCCACACAAAATACAATATTGCTCTATTAAATGTTTTTGAAACATTTTGATATTTGGTTTTTGTTCATTAATGCGTACTTTTTGGCGCGCTCGAAAATATTGTGGCGTCACTAGTGTTTGACGTGTGACGTTATCGGAATGTTTTTTAAATAGAAATTGTTTTTCTTTATTTGTCAAATTTTTCGGAGCTCTAAGTTCTCTTTGCAGTCGCCTATTTTTTTGTTTGTAAAATATGTTTCATTTGATCTAAAAACAAGAGTTGGAAAAAACAGTGATAAAGATCCGCAAATATGTCATGGACGATTTTCTAAAATATAATTTTGTTACTTCGCAATTTTTGTAGAGCTTGATTTCTCTTTAGAGCCACAATTTTTAATTAAGAGCGTTGGAAGTGTCAGAAAACTTTATGTAAATGCATGTGATTTGTTAACATAAATTGAAGCTAAATGGTTAAGTATATTCGATTTCGGTTTTCACCGAGAAAAAGCTGTTATGTTCTAGTAAGGGATCTACTAATTGTTGTTATCCAATTTCACCTCGGAGTATTTTTTATAACAAGATTTATATTGAAAAAAGTGCCCATTAATAGGATTATTTTTTTCATTAAAGTTAACACAGTAAATAAAGTTACAATATTAAAATAAATTAGTAGGTTCAGTAGCCTAATACGTCCTCTTTCATCAGACATAAGAATTATGTTTTTTTAATTGGAAAACCAATTTTATTTATATGTTAACGTGCGACAGTATTTCAGTGATAAATGTGGGGCTAGGATTATTTTCTCTTTTCGTCACACTACGCCCCGCTATCTTGTTGCTCTGCCTATACCAGTGGTGTTCATCTCTAACAATAATATATTGAATTACGATCCGAGACAGAAGTACTATATCGAAACACAAGTTTCATAAGAGCACTTATGAGCGTAGGAATTCAAGTTTGGAATGAATGAGTTTGTTAATATACAGGGTGTATTTAAAATAACGAACAGGCATTTAAGGGCACATACACAAAATATTTGTGAACCCATTTCCGTCAAAATTTATTCGAAAATTTTTTTTTTTATTTTCCTAATTTTTCGAGGTTTTTTAAACATTTTGAGAACCGATGCTTTTCTCATTTAATTAGGTCTGCATGGAATTTGTGTTTGTTTATTTAAAACGCGAGATACGATTTCTTGCCTCCGAAATTTGAAGTGTTATCGGAACTTTTTTTTTTGTAAAAGATAAACAGTCCTCAAGTTCATTGACGTTTAAAGAGCACTGCCGTTTAAAAATTAGGTCACATTACCACTGCTCCCAAACATGTTGCGTATTTTCACTCATTAACTTTAATAATTAATTGCGGGCTTTCTGTTACAGTTATAAACAAAATAATTGCGAATATTGTTTAAAAATAATATAATCTCTTTGTGGTTACGAGCCTGTTCGTTATTTCAAATACACTCTTTATGTACATGTACATATCCGTACGTTAATAAAATATTAAGGATTTATTTTGAAAGGGTATTTTTGTGTGTTTGCAAAATAGAAAAATAATATAATCGAATTCGGATTTATGAAGTGTAGTGTTACTGTCTCGAACCGTTCTGCCGGTTTAGCGACAGACTCGTCATAAACAAATAAATCATGCGAGTGAACAATGCAGAAGGAATGAAAGAGGTGTTCTACGGTCTCAATTTTTTCTTGGAATCTGAAGGCCCTTCATTTATGCAGGGCCACATGGAGGGTCCCCCTGTCGCCGGCAGCAAGTCTTCCTTACCCAGGCCCATTCACTTTTGAAAATTGCAATAAAACTACATTGAATTATAATACTCTTATAAGGCTAGAGGTCAAGGTAACGTTACCATAGGCCAATTTCGTTTTAAATCTCATTACTTAAAAAAAAAAATTCCAGTGTATGGCTTAAATAATTTTTGATTAAATCAAATAATTTAACAGAAAAAAATTACATTTAAACATTTTTTTATATACTAATTAGATAAGAGGTACCCTATTAAAATATGAACCAATCAAGCTTAAATTTGCAGGATTTATTGTAGACAAAAAAATTCTAAGATCAAAGTCGCTGAAAGAGATTTTTTGGTAATACCCATCCACCCCCTTTCAATCCCCTAAAGTTCGAAAATTAAAAAAAAAAAAAAATTTCCGGAAAAATTTCGAGAGCGAAGATTGCCCCCCGCCTAGAAGCTTTCGAAAAAAAATCGGTGACCTCGAGCCGCCGCCTCTCGGACCAACGGCGTCCATCGCAATGAAAATTCTTTAGGTAAACTCGAAAACTGAACAAAAAATTAAAATATTTTCCAGATAAAACAAGGGCGCCGAATGCGCTGGCCATCCCGATCGGCGACCTTGAACTCTCATTTTCGGGGGCACCCTAACCCTCGGCAACGGGGGTTATTTTTTCGAATGTGTTTTTTACATTCCGATGCATAATCGCCGGTCCCGTCGATCCCACCAGGTCGCGCTCCTTTCACCACCTCCGCCAACCTCCAGAAAGAGGCAAGAACCAAAAGGTAATTTTTACTTTCTCCGTTACGAAGTACACTTTCTCGTACTTGTGATCGTGAAAATTTTTTCAAATTTTTTTTTTACGGAAATATTCGTTTTGGGGTCCCTAGATGCCATTTCAACAATTTCTGGAAAAAGAAACATTTTGTGTCTGTGTGCGTGTGTGTGTCTCTGTGCACTGTATCTCACAAACTAATGCAACAATTAACATTAAACTTTGAACATAAGTACTAAGTACTAAGAACTGAAAAGGTTTTGGTAAAATTCTATACCCCGGAAATGGGTGTTTACCTTAACGGTTTTTTGTTTTTTTTTTTAATATTTTTTTAAATGTGGAAAATTTTACGAAAACATTCAAATAAATATTGAAGACAACTAAGAAATGAACATGTTTTGTTTAAAAATATTTTTCATAAAATCATTTTTATTGGAAAAATATATTTTTTTTTCATTTTTTGGTTTATAATTATGAAACGTTAATAGTTACAGCAAATTTATTTGAATAATAATTGCAGAGAATGCCAAAACGAACAACTTATAAAGAATAAATATTTTTCGAAATCTGTGGTACAGCCGAATTAATGGAATTTATCCACTGTATATTTGTAAATGATTTAGTCAAGTTGTAAAGTACAATATATTTACTAACAATGAAATACTGGTAATATCGTCATTCATAATTTATTTCCTATTTCCAACATGATTGCTTACCGATGAACGTTCTGTTTCGGCCCAAAAAGATTATCGTGCGGTGCTTATTTATTTTTCTCGCTTTTTGTTTACGTAACAGTCCCGCATGCGAGGTGCAAGTGCCGAAATCGGGGGACGCGGTTGTATTGCCCGACCGAATCTGCTGCACTGACTTAAGGGCATGCCACACTCGTCTGGTACGAATCATTTTCCCACAGATGGCTCCCTAATCGCTAGTTTAAAATTAAATCGCGATTTTGAGAGAGAAGGTGTTGTTGAAGAAAGATGCAGTAACATTTGCATAGATAAAGTAAAATAGATCGGCGACTCTTATAAAAACATATACCGCGTGTTTGCTCCACCACGCGCCGGTAATGGGGGGAGCGGGGCGAGGCTGACCTTCTAATATGTATGTATACACCCAGGCATGTATTTTACGCCAGCGGGAGACACATTTATATGATTCATGAAAAGAAGCGTGCACAAAATAAAGCTTGAAACTATGAACGAGTGGAGTGACAACGGTAGCGTACGGCCGTAAATGATAAAAACAAGATCAAATTTCGTATATATACACTCTTGATATTTTTATATCTTGGATAATTTGCGTAATAATGTTCATTACTTCTTGAAATATATTACACTAAAAATCTACCAGACAAAAATATATTATCTTTTTAAAATTGCAATGAAATAAGAGAGTAAAATGCATGCGCAAAGGAAAGCTTGATATGTGGAACAATAGTAAACCAAAAAATGTTGACTTGGCCATCATGTTACTTTCTCCGACTTGATGGTATCATGGCTATTTATATTTACGTTTTCATAGTTTATTTTCAATTAAAATCATATTTTAAATGTACATCGAGCGTTGCGTAAACCTGGATGAAACTGACGTTTAAAACGTCAAAATTATGAAACGGAAAATTATACTTCAAATTGAAAAACTCGGTTTACTCACAAACTAACGAGATTTCGAAAAATACTTATTCTTTAGAAGTTGTTCATTGTGGCATTCTCTACAATTATTATACACATAAATTTGCTGTAACTATTATCGTTTCATAATTATAAACCAAAAATTAAAAAAAAAAATATTTTTTTCTCGAATAGCAATGATTTTATGAAAAATATTTTCAAGCAAAAGATGTTCATTTCTTTATTGTCTTCAAAGTTTGTTAAAATGTTTTTGTGATATTTAAAAATATTGGCAAAAAACAAAAAAACAGTTAAGGTAAACACCCACTTCCGGTATACAAAATTTTACCAAAAGCTTTTCAGTTCTTCGGATTATCAAATAAGACGTATGTTCAAAGTTTCATATCAATTGCTTTATTAGTTTTTGAGATACAGCGCACACAGCCAGACACACACACACACACATTTTTTTTTTTTCAGAAATTATTGAAAGGGCATCTAGGGACGCCAAAACGGATATTTCCGTAAAAAAATGGTGATGTGGCCATCATGTTACTTTCTCCGACTTTATATTTACGTTTTCATGGGTTTATTTTCAATTGAAATCATATTTTAAATGTACATCGAGCGTTGCGTAAACTCGGATGAAACTGACGTTTAAAACGTCAAAATTATGAAAGATGGAAAAATTATACTTCAAATTCAAAAACTCGGTTTACTCAAAAGCTAACGAGATTTCAAAAAAAACTTATTCTTTAGAAGTTGTTCATTTTGGCATTATCTACAATTATTATTCACATAAATTTGCTGTAACTATTATCGTTTCATAATTATGAACCAAAAATTTAAAAAAATAGTAATGATTTTATGAAATTTTTTTTCAAACAAGAGATGTTCATTTATTTGTTGTCTTCAATATTTGTTTAAATGTTTTTGTGATATTTTTCATATTTAGGAAGATATTGGCAAAAAACAAAAAACGGTTAAGGTGTGTGTGCGTGTGTGTGTGTGTGTGTGTCTGTCTGTGTGCGCTGTATCTCAAAAACTAATAGAGCAATTGATATGAAACATTATACATCGGTCTTATTTGATAATCTGAAGAACTGAAAAGCTTTTGGTAAAATTTCGTACACCGGAAGTGGGCGTTTACCTTAACTGTTTTTTGTTTTTTGCCAATATTTTCTTAAATATGAAAAGTATCACAAAAACATTTAAACAAACTTTAAAGACAAGAAAGAAATGAACATCTTTTGCTTAAAAACATTTTTCATAAAATCATTTTTATTCGAGAAAAAAAATTATTATTATTTTTTTTAATTTTTGGTTTATAATTATAAAACGATAATAGTTACAACAAATTTATGTTAATAATATTTGTAGAGCATGCTAAACTGAACAACTTATAAAGAATAAGTTTTTTCTAAATCCCTTTAGTTTTAGAGTAAACTGAGTTTTTGAATTTGAAGTATAATTTTCCCAGCTTTTATAATTTTGACGTTTTAAACGTCAGTTTCATCCGAGTTTACACAACGCTCGAAGTACATTTAAAATATGATTTCAACTGAAAATAAATCATGAAAACGTAAATATAAATGGCTATGGTACCATCAAGTCCGAGAAAGTAACATGATGGCCACATCACCATTTTTACTTTCTCCGTTATGAAGTACGAGAAAGTATTGTGATCGTGATTTTTTTTTCAAAATTTTTTTTTACGGAAATATCCGTTTTGGGGTCCCTAGATACCATTTCAACAATTTCTGGAAAAAAAAAAGTTGTGTCTGTGTGTGCGTCTGTGTGTGTGTGTGTGTGTCTGTGTGTGTGTCTGTCTGTGTGCGCTGTATCTCAAAAACCAATAGAGCAATTGATATGAAACTTTGAACATAAGTCTTATTTGATAATCCGAAGAACTGAAAAGCTTTTGGTAAAATTTCGTACACCGGAAGTGGGTGTTTACCTTAACTGTTTTTTGTTTTTTGCCAATATATTCTTAAATATAAAAAATATCACAAAAACATTTAAACAAACATCGAAGAAAACAAAGAAATGAATAGCTTTTGCTTGAAAATATTTTTCATAAAATTATTGCTATTCGAGAAAAAAAGTTAATTTTTTTAAATTTTTGGTTTATAATTATGAAACGATAATAGTTACAGCAATTTTATGTGAATAATAATTGTAGAGAATGCCAAAATGAACAACTTCTAAAGAATAAGTTTCTTACGAAATCTTGTTAGTTTTCGAGTAAACCTAGTTTTTGAATTTGAAGTATAATTTTTCCATCATTCATGATTTTGACGTTTTAAACGTCAGTTTCATCCGAGTTTACGCAACGCTCGATGTACATTTAAAATATGATTTCAATTGAAAATAAACCCATGAAAACGTAAATATAAAGTCGGAGAAAGTAACACGATGGCCACATCACCATTTTTTTAATTAAAAAAATTATGTACCGTGGACGAAAAATTCTGAAAAAATTATATTCAATTGCTGAAACATCACGCCCCTATAAGTTCAAACTTCACTTGTAATTGCTTTAATACGTATGATGATAGGAATCTCACCTATTTTAATAATACGAGTAGACAATGTTCACTCACAATTTACACAATGTTCACAAAGGCGTAAGATGGCTGTTCATAGAGAAATCTCATCTGTTAGCAAACGTTAACAATGGTTTCTACCCTTGAGCCCTTCTAGCGTACCCAAGCATACTCAGTGGCGTCACGCAATGCGTGAATGACATCTTGTGGCCGCGGTGAGAGATAAAGAAATATAATATTATAAGAGCCCTGGGCCTCCATACTGATCCTCCATTATCCTGCATTCATCAATATGTACCCAATAAACTTCAATAAATAAACAAAACTGTATATTCAGTCTGAATAAAGATGATTTGTGTCAATGAATAATAGGGAGGCACTATAAATGTTTATTTCCACATGCGAATAAATATATTTTTCCTAAAAAAGTTTCCTTGTTACATTTATTTTAAATACAATGGTTGCAGATTTAATTTTGTATTAGAACGGATTTTATCTTCCTAGCATTCAATATTCGTTCGGTTTATTGAAATAATATTTCAAACGACCTTCGAAAAACAAACAGCCAAGTATCAAATTACACGTAACTGAGTCGAGAATAAACAGACTATTTACGTTGGAAGCGACTAGAACAAGCGGTGCCTTTCAGTATATTACATTGCTACTTTTTATATAATTAGTTTAGCATCCCGCGTGCGAGGCAGCACCGTCACAAGACACTTCGTTGACGAAAATAGACTCGAATTTATTGTAAATACATAATTTTTGATTTAATTGGACATAAAATGTATTCAATATATTAGGAAGTATGGTAGTAGTTTATGTATTGCAAAAATCGTCTCGTAAAACCCAACTTCAATAAATAAATAAAACAAAATCTAGTATCTCCATCTTACATTTTTCCGTTGAACTTCTTAGTCGTCGATTTTAGGCGACCTATGCAGTATACACATTTTTACATTGGTTATATGGGAATAAATCAAGTAAGGTTGTCTCAAATTTATTTATTCGGGAATAATTTAGTTTTTCTTTTCTAATCAGGTTTACACCTCATATTTCTTGCTTTTGTTTACCCAATAATAAAAGTATACTTCGTATAAAGAACATAGCCGTGATAAAACCGTTAAGGGGAAGTTCTTAGGAAAGGACACACATTTATAGTTATCCAAGTAAATTGTCACAGTTTGCACTTATAACGGCGTTTCAAAGGTAATTCTAACATATAAATTTTACATTACCATACCCCCCTCTTAAGAGCGAGACAGATTTTAATACTTCCCATAGGTTAGAGCAGTAGCATGCGTTCTGACTCTAGACACTCTTATGTGGTTAATATATACCACGCCGTGAATTGAATTTTATGCGGGATGGATATTAGACTTTTCACAATTATATTCTCTCGACTACTCCCAACGCAAGTACGAAAATGATTATTAAATTTCGCACAATATTAATAATTTGGATTATTTATGTTTTAAATTGTGTTAAAAACATAACAAGTGTTTTATTCAGTGATTATTTAATTTCGGATTTTGAAAAATCCGCAAAGAACAGTCAATTTTTCAACCTCGCATGTGAAAGTAATAATGAAAAGTAATCATTTTTGAATAATAACTGCGGTAAAAAAGTTGCCGTTCCTTTATCCTACACATTGGGCCCTATTCTGTTTTTATAACGGTGATAACTTTACGCCGTGAAAATTTATTACACCGTTTTCAATCGAACGGCAAATTGGGATTCCGTTTCTAACGTGATAAAGTAGAAGTGACAACACTGTAAAATCGAAGCAAGTGAAGTAATGACGGCATGCTTTCGCCATTTTTCCAATTTACACGAAATAATCAGGCGAACTGAAATGAAGTTAATTTTGAAGAATTATGGAATTGATAAATACTAATCATCATCTAATATGTGCGTGTGTGTGTTAATTGTGAACTCTCACAAATTTGTTGTCTTCAAAACAAATATTCTAATTCACATTTCGGCGTTTTAAATGGATTACTATTATCCCGTAAATGTCGTTGAAACTGCAGCAAATAATAACGTATGTTTCCTGTTCCCCCAGCAATAATAAAGCGAAATAAATGGCCATTTTCATTTTCACAATTTTATGGTTAACACACAAACACTTATCACCTGCTCTGAACTTGGTGTTGAAACTGAACTTTACTTTTCGTCTGACGTCAGTCAAAACTTGATCGGTGGAGTGTATCAAGTTGGCACCCCAATGAAGTGTTTTAATAGTTTTGAATGGAGTTCTCAATTCATTTTGATGTATCTGGAAGTACTATCAACTTTTAAAAAAGAGTTCTGTGATTTTTTTTGAAAAATTGGGTGCCAACTTGACACCGCACCCTAACATTGTAATCGAATAGTTCTTAATTAGTTTTAGGATGTGTTAGGGTTAGTACTATACTGCCCTCCTAAGCCAAAAAGGCGTATCTCAAATTTCCTTGTTTTGAGATATAAGGAATTTTAATGAATTTCAAAACCGCACCAGCATAGTCAAATTTTTTTATGTTTTTTTTGGGTAAATACAATAAAGGTTGAGACGATAATGACATGGTAATTAACTTGTCTTACATAAACTACTATTTTAGTTTTAAACTGAGATGCGGCTAATTGGCTAAGGAATTGTGAACAAAAATTTGAGATACGTCTCTTTGCGCTAACAATTAATTAATAGATAACGTTCGATTATGTTTCTTACCACATGGACTTGGATAGGAGATTGAATAATAAATAAAAAATTATCTAGAAACGATTTATGAATAATGTGATACATGAAGAATACGCCACATTTGTGGGATATTAAAAGAATTTTTCAGAAAATAATACATATTTATACTGGAAATAAACCCAAAAGTAAACTAGAAAACAAATAGAAAAACATAAATTTTGTTCAGTTCTCATCTGAAACTGGAAGTGTCCCTGAATTGCAACCGATTTTTCATAATTCCAGACAAATTTTTTATTATATTGGCTTTCTTCTGCGAAGAAATTCCAAGAACTTTTGTTTGTTTTTTGGGTGGCCGCAGTTTTCCATTTTTTGTTATCTTGGCGGTTAAAAAATTAAGATCAAATGATGGACCATCAAAGTCATTTTTATATGTGATATTATACGATACTCTGTGGACGGTTACCTGAACCATATCATGTAAATATGGCCTCGGCTCTGTACGAGTTAATTTGTATTGTGAGGAAAAATCTTCTTAAATGTAAAAATGCTGTATCTCCATTGGCAGGACCTGGGTTTTATGAGCAGCACCTTTTACGGCTTGTACAAAATCTGAGAAATCATAAAGCTTGTTGCCCATTTTTTTCATGGAAACCTCTACTCTGTGATGAAAACGTATATAAATGTATATAAACGTATTACCCGGCACAAAGTATTTCATATTAATTCCATTGAAATTTTTGAAAAGTAATATTTTAAGTTGTCGAACAATTGAACAAGTAAAAATAAATGCTTATATGATGGAATTGCCTTAATATACACTTTGATTTTTGAAAATGTGTTAATTTCTGCTCGAGTCATAAATTTTTAAAAACGAATTTTTAAGTCGACGATTATTTAAACAAGGAAAAACTAGAAAAAACAAATCATATCCCTATGATTGAATTTCATAAGAAAACTCTGATGCAATTTATCTTTAAAATTAACCTTGATTTTTGAAACTGAGTAAATTTTTGTGTTATGAATTTTTGAAAATTAATATTTTTAGTTGTTGAAGACGAACAAAAAAAAATCTAAAACAAATAAATAGCAATATAATTGAACTCCACAAACATTTAAAAATAGTTCTAAGACAACTAACTTAAATTTTTGCAAATTCGCCAATTTCTCCCCGAGTTATGATTTTTTGAAAAAAAATTAATTTGTCGTTTTTGGCAGTTAAAATTGTCATTTTTGGCAGTTAAAAATTATCAGTTTTGCTAGTTAAAAAATGGTCGTTGCCGACACTTGAAAATTGGCCTTTTATGCAGTTAAAAATGGTCGTTTCCGACACTTGAAAATTGTCATTTTTGGCAGTTGAAAATTGGCCTTTTTGACAGTTGAAAATTGTTTTTTTGGCAGTTGAAAATTGTCTTTTTTGGCAGTTGGAAATTGTCATTTTTTTGCAGTTAAAATTTGTCACTTTGGGCAGTTAAAAATGGTCGTTCTCGACACTTGAAAATTCGCTTTTTTCACAGTTAAAAATTTTAATTTTTGGCCGTTAAAAATGGTCGTTTCCGACACTTGAAAATTGCCCTTTTGGCAGTTGAAAATTGGCCCTTTTGGCAGTTGAAAATTGTCATTTTAGGCAGCTTAAAATGGTTGTTTCCGACACTTGAAAATTGGCCTTTTTTGCAATTGAAAATTGGCCTTTTTGGCAGTTAAAAATTGTCATTTTTGGCAGTTGAAAATTGTCATTTTTGGCAGTTAAAAATGGCCGTTTCTGACACTTGAAAATTAGCCTTTTTTGCAGTTAAAAATTGGCAGTTGAAAATTGTCATTTTTGGCAGTTGAAAATTGTCATTTTTGGAAGTCAAAAATGGTCATTTCCGACACTTGATTTATTACATGATATGCTAGAATTTATCAAAAATAAAAATAAAAATAGCATATTCACAAAACATCTGAATTATCTTCAATTTTTGAAAATGCGCGAGTTATAAATGTTTAAAAATGATGTCCTTTAATTTGTCGAATGTTTAAATAGAGAAAAAATAGAAAAAAAAATACTGATGTGATTGAATTCCTTAAAACGTTTAATGCAATCATAATATATTTACCTTTAAAATAAACTTTGAGTTTAGAAAATGCGTGTTATGAATTTTTAAAAATATTTAAAGTTGTCGAAGACTTGAATAAAAAATAATTTTTTTAATACACTCACAAAATATCTCCCTTCAAAACTGACTGTAATTTTTGAAAATTCGTCACTTTTTCCGTAAGTTTTTGAAAATTAACGTTTTAAGTTGTCGAACAAAAAAAACTGATATAGAACTTCTCAAAAATTTTAGTAAGTATATCCACAGGGCATATGTTGCCTTTAGAATCAACTTAGACTTTTAAAAATGTGTCAATTTTTCCATGAGATTAATTTTTGAAAATTAATATTTAAAGTTGTTGAAGACAAAAATCGATTTTTTTTTCATATATTCACAAAACATCTATTTAATTTAATTTATTTAATGTGCCAATAACAACGGGTTTATACGGGTCAATATAAATTATTTATTTCAATAAATAAAAAAAATATGAGTCATAATAGATATAAAAAAAACTTAAACTTACAGGGTGTAGAAATATGCAAAAGATGCGTTCAGAAAGAAAACTGTAACATGGATAAATAAGAAATGTATCTTTCTTTAAAACTAACTTTAATTTTTGAAAATATGTCACTTTTTTCAATTTTTAAAAACGAATTTTTAAACAAGGAAAAACTAGAAAAAAGTCATATAGCTATGATTGAATTCCATAAAAAAAACTCTGATGCAATCATAATACATTTACCTTTAAAATTAATCTTGATTTTTGAAATTTAGTCAATATTTGTGTTGGCTATGAATTTTTGAAAATTAATGTTTTAAGTTGTTCAAACCAAAATCGAAAAGATAATAAGGTCTGCTATGATAAGAGTTTCTCAAATATTTTAGAATATTCACAGAACATCTACCTTGATTTTTCGAAAATGTATTATTTTTTCCGTGAGTTATTTTTTAAATTCATGTTACTGCTTTTTCTCTTGTAAAATATACGTTTCGAAAGTAAAGTTCAAATTTAAATTGAATTACGCTAGTTCTCTCAACTATCCAATACAATTCCGTTAGAAAATCCGCTAGCCGTTTAAACGAAAATTACTCTGCAATGCGGATTCAAAATCCGCCAGATCCAGAGGATTTTCCGCTGACTTGGCAACAATGTCTATGGGAAGTATTAAAATCTATCTCGCCCCGATAGTTAACATTACATTAGCAGATAGGACCATCTAGCGTCGATTTATGTAACAAATTCGTTGGAAAATGTGTAAATCCCCGAAATAATCCAACAGAACGAGATTATAAAAGGGGAAAAAAAACATTTTTTATGTGATATTTTCGGCAAAAAAAAAATTAGAAAACCTTCGCTTCACCTCTGAAATCGTAAGTTTACATCATTATAAGTGTGTATTTCTCGTAGTCCACCCCAATAAATTATCACATTTAACATGTATGTATGGTAATTTATTAATAAGTACAGTAATTCAGAGTACGCGGGTACGGTAATTCGTTTTCCAACGTGTGGCAACACTGCTCCGGACAGTAATGTATTAACATATACGAACATATTTTTTAAAAGTTTATCATTCAAGTTTTAAATTAAAAATATTGATTATTAATTTTCCAAATTTTGAAAGAGCGCCTCCTATCGCTTAAGATGTTTTCGTATGAAAACAACTTCGTTGTACATCAACGGTAGTTATTGGAGCAAATTTAAAACTAAGTTTTTTTTCATTATTTTTTGTTCCATAGGAACAAAAATTCGAACTTCGTCTGAACTGTAAATTTGTGATATTTCCAAAATAGGCAATAAAAACAATAAATATGCTTTACGATTCAACATTGATTTTTTAATTTAGTATGCAATTTACAGTACAATTGTTTACAATTTGCAAACATAAAATAAGACATAATTTTAAAATGACATCTATTTTTTTCTCGCCAGTGTATTTTTAAGCGCGCTAAAATGTGCACAATTATTAACAAAAATCGACCCATCCAAGAGATTAAAAAAAAAACATTTAATACAGCAATTATGAAATGTTATGCTTTATTACCACTGAACAAAATCGGCCATAGCTGATTGAATCAATTTCTTATTATCCGACCTTATCAACTATCCATCCTGAAAAAAAAAATTAATCGAAATAGTAATTAATTGCTGTACGAAGAAACAAAAAATTAATTTAACAGACGAAATATAGCCTGAATTTATGAATATTGGGATCGTTCGGAAATCTACAAAACCAAATCTTACAAAGGCAAAAAGAGAAAAACATTATTGAAACAACAACTTTATAAGACCTTATTTTGTAAAGTTACTAATAATTTTAATAACCATATATTCAGGCTAGATTTCGTCTTCATTCTATTTATTTAAACTTTTCTTTTTCAATTTAAAGTAAAATTTTTCAAAAGAGCGACATTTGTTTTTGGACATAAAAATTTGAATGATTTTGAACAGTGCTTATCCATATGTATGATATCCATAAGTATTATAAAATGTTTAATTTTCTTATAAATCAATTTTAGGTGGCGTCTTTGCCAGGCCAGGTAACAAAATCGTCGGAGGAGAAAGCGTCACCATCGAGGAGTACCCGTACCAAGTATCTCTTCAACTTTTGGACAGCCACTTCTGTGGAGCTTCAATTATTGGAAAAAGGCAAATCATCACAGCTGCTCACTGCACCGATGGGTAATTTTAACATAAAATAAAATTCATGAACTCATATTTTTTTACATTTTAAACAACAATCTAACTGGAAAGAAAAATTTTGATGTGAAATCAACGAAGTATTAATCTAATCACCCTGACAGGTTTTAAAGTTATTTCAAATAATTCTAAAAACTTTTACTACACAATACTTGTTACTGATTATGGTGTTCTCTCAATTTGGTGGTACCAGTAAAACATTAATTATTAACCTCGGTGTAAACTAAAATGTATTCTGCTGTGCCCAAATCTCAACTGTTATTTTACATTGCTCATTTCCAAATTTGCCGAAAAAAACCATTAACATCAAATCAAAACCTAAATATAAGCAACCCTATTTACACATGCGTTGAAATGAATCATTTTAATTCAATGATTAAATATTTGTATTCTATCTATTTATGATTTATTCATATTCATATTCATTTATTGGTGCGATACATAAATACATGTTTACACAGGTTAATTAGAAGAGATACAAAATAAGAAAATTATGACAATATAAAATAAAATGCTACATTGCAAAAATAAAAAATAAACAATATCAGAGAATATAATAAAATAAAGGTAACTATACAAAAAATTAAAATATATAGTTGTGGAGTAAACAACTAAAAAGTGTATATATCTGGACATATTGCAGAAGGTAGTCTCATATCAGAAAAATCACTGGATAAATAGTCGTTTAAGTTGTAAAATGCTTTCTTAAGTAAATACATTTTTATTTAGAATTTAAATTGCTCCAATGGCAATATTTTAATACTATTGGGCAGATTATTAAAGAATTTCGGACCATAGTATGATACCGTTTTGCGATCTAGTCAGTCGTAGAGCTCGCGGATAAACTTTGTCACTAGACCTTGTGTTGTATTTGTACATGTAGAACACAATTTAGGAAGAATATGTTAACAGATTAAAACGATTTAAAATTCACATGGAGGACGATAAACACGGGTAAACATCTTTGTTCAATAAGATGGCCGACGATGTTTACCCGTGTTTATCGTCCACCATGTGAATTTTAAATCGTTTTAATCTGTTAACATCCACGTCCTGTGGAAAGTTTTTAATGTGTAACTTGTTCATCATTCATGGCCACGTTTAGTTCATTAAGTGCGGTAGTTTATTTTTAATCTTACATGTAAATAATCAACTCTTCAGCCTTCAGCACATGTGCTCACATAACCTTTCACTTTTTTCTTTCACGCTAATTATACTTTTATTAATTGTAGCGTCACCCTGATGAAGCAAATAAAGATTTGCGAAAGCTCGGTATATGATAAATAGATGACTTATGAACACCCTTTTTGGTCGGATTCCCTGATACGAGGACTTTTCTTCGAAAAAATTTGTTACTATATATATATATACATAAATTATATTGTCAGAGAGCACTTTTGCTTTTTTAAAAAACTTTATTTTAATTCTACACGAAAATATTTAATTATTAAATAATATTTTACATTAATTATGACATTAATTACAGCGTTAACTTTACGGCACGAATTATAATTATAGAATGTGTGGAATAATATTTACTCCTACTATTTATATTAAATAAAATTATAAACTAAGCATTTTAACATCTGGCAATAACTGCGCATTAATTCTAAATATAAATATATTAACAATAAATTCAATTAATACCTAACAATAACATGTCTATTGTGGACTACAGGTAACTCTTCCCCCCTTAGATTCGACATTCCCGAGGCGAATCATTGTCTTTGTGAGTGGTGCAAATCCTTCTTCTTTTTAAACACTTATAACCTAAGATAACAATACTAATTAAACCTAATAAATACAAAATGAGTGTCCATGCACTTGGTTTCAGGGGTATAGTCATTTCACTCACTAGGGGTACTTGATTATACACGGGAATACTGTCTAATTTTAGTCTTTTCAATCTTATAGTGAAGTCACTCATATTATAGTTTGTTGATAGCAATTTCGAAGCACTTATTAACACTGGTGTTCCTGTAACAGCTTCAATTTTTGGCACCTTGTAGTTTTGGAATACAAGGTCACATTGGTCCAGTTGAATTAAGTAGATTCCTTGGAGATCCCGAGTTTCTTCGTAGTCTGGGCAGATGATTTTTATTTGTTCCTTACTAACAAAGACAGCAAGGAATTTGTTTGTGTATGGCAATTTTTCCAAATGGTTTTTCCTAATTTCTAATTGAGTATATTGACAATTTTTAGCATTTCCTTCAATTAACAATTTTGTTTCACATTCATCTTTATAATTTAAAAGTAGATTACTACTACACTGGAATTGTTTATCACCACCAAAGCATATATCATTTAGAGGCCAAATTTTTGAGTCAATTTTCGACTTTAATAAAAATTTAATATTCGGAATTATCGTAGCATATTCTGATTTATATTTAGTAGGAATGGGATTCATTGCATAAAGATCAAAAGGGTGTTCATAATTAATAGGAAGTGAAATTAAATAATGAATCATTAATTTATCAATTTTACAGTTAAAAATAGTTCAAAATATTTTCTAATTTTACTTCAAAAGGTAATTCTTCTTGAAAGTGAGTAGAAATTTTTAATAATTCATCGTATAAGTCTAGAGGTCCAATTATATCTGGATTCAGAACCTTTAATCTACAGAACGTTAAAGAATTTATAATTTTTTGAAGAATACTTCTAATTGTTCCAAAAAGCAAGATAAGCTGATTGTATAGATCTTTCGTGAATAAAACATGTTGGTGATCAATTTCTTCTTTATAAATTGCATGTAATTGCATAATTCTAGATTGTAGTATGTTTTGATTATGCGTAATATCCTTGATGGTGTCATTAAAGTTTTTAATAAGTTTAGTATTAACACTATACTCGAATTTTATTTGATTTTGAAGGTTGTTCTGATTTTTTCCTAAATGTTTTAATATTGTATTAATTATTTTTTCGTCACGGGCATCCATATTTCCGCTAATTGATTTAATTATAGTGCCTAGTCCATCTATCAAACCTCTTTCTACTCTTTTCGGTTTAACATTCAGTTGAATAATCTTAATTTTGTCAATAATATCATTTCTAGAATAATTTACCAATTTGTCATAATTTTGAAATTCATTCTTAAATTTAGATATATTAATCATGGTATTCCTCAGGAATCCGTATTGATACTCTAATTTTCTAAATTCATTATAAAGGGGCTCGAGAGTGATGCACCAAAGTATGTTCACTTTTTTCTAATTTAGCTGTACCCAAATTAACAGGTAACAATCCTATATTTTCTGTAATATTTTTAATCTCGAATGTGATCACAGGCGTGATAAAGAACAACCTGAAATTAATTAAATTTAATTACTTAATTTGAATTATTATTTTTGGAAATAATTTTCAAAAAATGATTTCCTCTGTTGAACTAGATTATCAGAAGTTGTTGAAGGACCTGGTATTGAATCGCCTAATTCAGTTTTACCAAGGTAAATATTTATTTGTAAATTGAAATCTTGAAAAATATAATCTATCATTGGTTTTACCGTTTCATATTCTAATTTATCAAGGCCACAGCCTATTTTAGGGATTGCTAATTTAGTAATTTGTTTATCTAAGCAGAACTGTTTCAAATTAATTAATGTTTTAAACAAACATTCTAACGTGGGTTTATCATCATAATATCTTTTTGTGATTAGATATATTATATATCTGTCATCTTCTTATAAATAACATGAGGAATATAATTGTGGATTTTGCTTACTCAACTCTCTAACTCTACCAAATCTTAATTTAAAATCTTTTGCTATACCTGCACCCATTTTAAGGTCTTGACTCACACAGTGAGCAAGTGAGAAGTTTAATGGAGCATAAAATAAATCATCTTCTATTTCTACTACATTCTTATTTACAATATTTCTTTTAGTATTTAAACAATTAATAAAATTCTCAAAAGTTGGAATACCTTCAAAATTTGATTTCTTAACTCTAGGTCTTTTTACATTTGATAAGTGAATTTTACTTACTTGATTATGATGTCTAGTTTCTATTTCTGCCGTTTTACGGTTAAAGTTTACTTTCTTAACTTTTTCTTTTTATATTTATTTTTTGTTTTTGATTGCTTCAGCTTGTTTTGAATAAATACATCCTCTGGAATTTGAGGAGCTTCCTCCCGGGTCACATTACGCTTTTCAATAGCATTAGTTTTATTTGCATCTATAGTTTCATTAATTTTCTGATATAGTAATTTCACTTTACTTTTATGCATTTGAACGTAATTGTTTGTGAGAATACTTTCTAAGTCAATATCTAATAAAGATTTATTATCAATATGTCCGGAAATAATTTCGGAAGGTTTTAATTTGGTAGTGGAATGTATAGAATTATTATAAGCAAGGATAGCGTAAATAATTTTTGTTTCAATTGACTCCTGTTTAAATATATCCTGATTATTTAATAATCTTATATGTTCAATGATTGTTGAATGAACTCTTTCAACAATTCTGTTAGATTCTGGATGTTGTGAGCTAATGAAATTAATTTTAATTTTGTGTACACCTAAAAGTTCTTTATTTACCATATTTTTGAATTCTAAATGATTGTCTGATATAATTAAATTTGGGATTCCATGGTGGCAAAAGAATTTAATTAGGTTGTTTGCTATTTCGATAGCTTGGTAAGAATTTAATTTATATAACTGAGTATATTTTGAAAAGGAATCTATTATGGTAAGAAATTTTGCATTTTCTAAAGCGATACAATCTATATGGATTATTTCAAAAGGTCTTATTGCCGTCGGGGTATTACAAAATTTTAATTTTAATGGTTTACGTTCATATTAAGAAACAAGGCAGACTTCACAATTGTTTATATACTCTTGAATAGTTTTTCTCATATTGGGCCAATAATAAGTACGTTTTAATTTTGCTTCTGTTTTATCTATACCTCGATGATTGGTTTTACCCTCATGATAATTTTGTATTATTTCTGAGACATCATTATTATTTTCAATATCAGTCACGAATTGAGTGCATTTAGTCATTTTAATATTAGAGTTCTTAAAATATTCTTGGAGAACACTACTAAATTTTTCATAAACTTGATTTTCAAAATAAAGATAGTAATTAACATTGGGGACTATATATTCTTTAATAAAATCAACCACTTCTTGATTAAAATTTAATTTGGAAAACTGGACATGAATCCGCATTTTATTTTTATTAAATAAGTTACTAATTTTAATTTTAGAAGGAAAATGTCCCACTTCTCTAATTATTATCTGATTATCACCGATATTAACGGGTTTATCAGAAATAGGTATTTCTACAATAGGGTGCTCTAAACTAGAGTGAATAGTCGCACCATCATTTACAATATCCCACCCACATTATGAAAATATATGTTTAATTTTTTGGAGTATGGCTCGCAGACGCACTGTTTATTTTAATCAAATTTGAATTGTTTCGGATAATTTGTGGATGATTATTTATGTATTTTATTATTAAATCAGTTTTACCATTGGTCTTTCGGGCAACTAGTTCCTCATTGAGATTTCGTATTAGCGTTATTTGTGTATTAGTTAGATCAGCACGAATTCTGATATTCGAATTATTGGTTATAATTCTTGTGTGTTTGAGAATTGTTTTCGGAATGTAATCATCATTATAAATTACTTTGAACGGTCTAGGTTTCTCAGTCTTCTTACCAATTCGAATAGTTTTGACTGGATGTGGAGCTTCGATTTTATCTTTAAATAAATTAATAACGGCTGACAAATCATTTTGCATACGTATATTTACATCAGTTGAGGCTGATTCAACTAAATTAAATATTAAAATGTTCTTTGATTTGGTTTGTCTTTCATTAATCTCTTGCATAATAATTTGTATATTATTATTATTGTCAGATTGAACTTTAAGTTTATTAATTTCACCTTTCAATTCTCTATTTTCATTTTCCAAAGAACGCACTTTGTCTGAAATATTATCGATCTTTAATGAGATGTCAGTTAATAAGTTCTAAATCTCACTCCTAAATGTAGAGAAAAGGTGATTAAGCGTGTTAATAACATCGGGCGAATTTGCGATTGAAGGTTGATTTACGTTTTTATCTAAACCACTCACAGTTGGGTATTCAGAGGACATGGACGATTGATTTGCCCTTTTAATTTGTTTTTAATTTACACAATTCCATTTAGCCCTATCAGGTTACTTTTTTTCATTTACATAAAAATTTATTGCTGCCTCAATTAAATCCGCACAAACAGCATGATACCACTTTTTGCAATCCCCAGTTCATTTAACAGTGTTAATTAGATTAGGATTAATAAACTCTTTACAGACATTACACTGCACCATGGTTGATTGATAATTAAACTCGAAAAAAAAAAAATTTAGCGCAAAAAAAGAGAGACAGGGATACAAACAAAACTTCACGTCTAGGGGCCGATCAAGACGACTTATGTAACATTTCACAGGAAGGCCTCAGATGGTACAAAAATATAACAAAGGAATATGAAAATAAGAGAGTAATTTCGTACATAAATTGACCAAATAGATTAGGTATAAAAACGTTATCGAACAAAAACGAATTAGAATTTATATTCGTCTGGATTAAGTGACCGTGAACGATCAGTGAGACGTGGAGCACACTATTGTATTGCTAATAAAACCATTTATTTGCGATATGGGATCGTATGTTGTTTATCAAATTTTCACATGTGATAGTTGATTATATGTTGTATATACTCACAAATTTTCGGATTAAAATAACTGTTATTTACCACTTGAACGATTAATTTTCAATCGAGTACTATTAAACACATCTATTCGAGTCGCCGTTCGCTTGATAATTGGTATTTCATTGAAATACCAATACCAACTTCTGATGTTATAAATCTATTTAAACATGAAAACCCTTACTCGTTGCAGATGCATTTTCGTTTTGATTTTTGTCTTTATATTTTTTAAATATACTTATAATTAGTGATGGGCAAGATCGATCAAGAAAGATCGAGTGCTCGATCTTTGCAAATGGTCGAGCCGCTCGATCTTTTCAAATGATCGAGCCACTCGATCTTTTGATCGATGAGCCCCGCCCGATCTTTTCAAGCCGCTCGATCTTCGTACGCCTCTCGATCAAAACGAGCAGAGCGAGCGGCGTAAAACGATCGAGCAGCACGAGCTGATTGATCATATTTTTGGAGATCGATCGGCGCGAGTAATTGATCCGATTGTGCAGCTCAAGTAGTTTGATCTGTGGGGGCACAGCTCGATCATTGTATGATTATTAAATAATTCTTTAAGTTTAGACTAACTTGATTGCTAATTAATTTATTGAATTAATAAAACTAATTTTGCTTCTATTTAACATTTCTTATGGCCCTGGCATTGTATTAGTTCTTATTAGTTGTGGCTTTGTGGATCAGGTGCCAAGAGGGATATCGGGAATTTCCCGGTGGGCCTGTACCGATGGGGGCGGGGCCGGTGATTTCTTTGACTAAATAATGAATATAATTTATTTTAGATAATTATTTTTTTCAGAAAGAATAGTTTAGTGTAGGGGCTGAAGGTAAAAACTTTTCCGGGTCGGTTAATGAGTTAATTATTAAAAATGTTTAAAATTCTCCCGACTTGCCTCAATTGTAATATTTAAATATTTGTTGAATTCCATGCACAATCTACCGTAAATGGGGTTCAAAATGAAGGGAAATAAAATTTGGTTGTAGGTTCTTGGGAACCGGTTTTTTTCGAAGTTTGAATCACCAGGAATGGGCCGAAACCGGTGTACACGGAAAAATTTCCTGGAACACTATTTGCAGTCAAATTTTTCGTGATTTTGGGAAACTCACAGAATTTCGGTATTGTTTGTTGACGGGTCGCTGGATGTTAACTCATTAGCAAATTAGTAGCCTTGATTAATGACGATCTATTTTCATTATTTTGTTTTAAAGTTGTAGAAACAAACAATATTTCCGAATTTGTTAATTCATTATGTTGCGATTCTAGTGTGAAGGAATGTGCTATGCGAAAATTTAAGAAATGTTTAGAACAAATGGTTCAGAGTGTGCCTGTAAATTCTGAAGAAAAAACCTGGTATAATGCGTGGATAACTTCAAAGCTGGAAAGACCTGGTGCAAAAGGAAAGACTTATTCTGTTACATTAACCGAGAGACGCAAAATTATCTGCACCGTTGTCGAGTTGATACAAACCTTAAATAGTACAACACCGAAGTTTTTTCAACATTTTTTTTGTCACTAACCATCAGATCCAGGAACTGAAATGTATGAAAGCGCATATTTATATGGACGAAGTGTACATAATCATCGATTTCCCTCAAAACTACGTTTGTAAATATAACAAGGAAATCCAGAGTACTCATTTTGGGGCTTCAAAGAAGCAAATTACGCTGCACACAGGCGGGTTCTATTTCAGACATGCAACAGGTAAAAGACGGGTACAAACTTTTGTCACGGTCTCCGAGGTCCTGCGGCATGATGCGGAGGCGATTTGGACGCATCTCGTGCTTATTTTTTAATTGATAAGAGCAAGAGTACCAAACTTCAGAATGATTAATTTCTAAACCAAGTATAAGAATAAAAGTAACTTTTTTCTTTTCCGACACTTTTGTGAAAAATGAAAAATGTCAAGTGCTACCTGGAATTTTACCACTGCTGGTCATGGAAAATGTGTTGCCGATGCTGTGGGTGCACACGTTAAATCGCTTTGCGACAGATTTGTCGCAAATGGCGGGGACATTCTGAAAACTGAGGACGTTGTAGCTTTGATCAATTCGAGAAGCCAAAATATCAAGGCATATTTAGTTGAGAACAATACCATTGCACATTTCGATGCCCTTCTACCAGGGAATTTGAAGCCAGTCCCAGAAACACACCAAGTGCTGTGGGTAAACGAGCAAGCGGGTGGGCTTTTCTTTCGATCATTATGCTGTCGAGAATGTTCTAGAAAGGCAAGTTGTTATCAAAAAGCTCTACAAAATATCTGAGTTAGCTGATTAATTTGAAATCTGATCCGTTACGATTTACAATTTTTGTTTCTTGAGTTTATTTCAATAATTCCATGAGACAGCACCATTATTGATTTTTTCAAATATTTACTATTTTGTTTGTAACTTTTGGAATGACTAGTATCAACAACCAAAGATATTTGTGATAGCAGTAAATTATTATAATAATGGATTTCTTAGATTATTTATAATGGAGACTGCTTCTGCTTCTTTCGTTTCTGGCTATGACTTCGTTTGTAAGTCTTCTTGGAAACACCTGGTAATGAAATCACTCTCCACCTGTGTTGCCCGATGTAATCAAAATGAATTCCAGTGAATTAATCCTTCCAGCGGTTCGTCATCAAACAATATCAAAATTCTATTTCAAACTCTCTATCCATTATCACTTGTTAATCAGCGTTAATCATAATTAATCTTATATAAGTAAGCGTTGCCATCAGTGGTGAGAGCGATCGCTTTAAATTTTCATAAAATATTCAACAGCAACCCTGGTTTACTGTATTAACTTGAATTTAATTTGCGTTAATCATCATTAATAAAGGTCAATCGTCATCAATAAAAATTAAAGTTTCTCTCATTAATTAATACCCAGCAAGTCCCGATCGAGCATGCATTAATCATCCATTAATCATTATTGATGGTGGTTAATACAACTATATCGAATGAAATCATAATATGGATCAGGAAAAGTTATGGTTTATTACAAGCTGAATAGTTTGGTTTGCTAGAAGAGTAATTATAAAAAATAAAACTTAACGACAGTGACGTAACGTCATGAACATCATGTTTTTATAACCTTAAAAGCTACTCGCCTAATTACCGTTTTTCTGTTATCGATTACGACAATGCAAAACATTGTTGTAATGTCAAGCTACCCCATTAATTATCGATTTTCTGTTATCGCATCTATTATTATGTGGTAAATTATCATTAATATGAATTCATACTTCACTCATTCGTTAACATCAAGCAACCACTGATCAGGCAATATCGAGGGTTACCGACATCCTTTTCGTGCATTGGTTATCCATTATTCATATATTAATCACCATTAATGATGGTTAATCAGGTTGGTTCATACATTCTATAATCTTGAGGAAAATTAACATGAAAATAAGAAAAAGAAAGATGATTACATCGTGGGGTGTCTCATCATGGTAAATCACCATTAATCGACGTTAACTTGGGTTAATAATCGACAATGAAAATAGATCGTCATTAATCAGGGCTACTCATTTGCTAATGAATTAACATCCAGCGACCCGTCAACAAACAATATCGAAATTATGTGAGTTTCTAATCATTAATCACCCATTAATCACCATTAATCATGGTTAATCAAATTTAATCAAAAATAGTTATCAGTTTCAATTCATTGTTGGTCACCAAAATGTTCAATTAATGCAAATACCAGAAGAAACGTCTTTCCCGAAATCACGAAAAATTTGACGGCAAATATGAACATATATAATGGCCGAAAAAAGTAGTGTTCCAGCAAATTTTTCCGTGTACACCGGTTTCGGCCATTCCTGGTGCCCCAAACTTCGAAAAAAAAACCGGTTCCCAAGAACCTGCAATCAAATTTTATTTCCCTTCATTTTGGACCCCGTTTACGGCAGATTGTATAGAATTCGACATTTACATTCGAAATTGAATAAATGCTTGTATTGAAATTGAAACCAAATACGATGACGAGTAATAAGTTTGTGAACCAGAACGAACGGATACGTGCATCTAAAAAACCCAAAGCTTCATTATTTACATAGATTTTATTTATTTATTTTTGAATGAAACATAATAGATGTTTTAGTTATTTATAAATGCAGAATAAAATACTATGTTTTGTAATGTTTACATAATACAAATAGATAGTTTTGATCTCATGACTTTCTTATAAATACATTCAAATTGTATTAACATTAACAATTAAATGTAGTTTTTATTTTTTTATTAAAATAGCAAATGGCTCAGTTGAATTCGTTAATTAGTTTTGTAAGAGTCCCCTAAAAAGTTTTTAATTATTTGTTTTTGTTAAGAACCAATATATTGTTTGATCGAGCAGATCGCCTAAAAGTAGGAGAGTTCGATCTTTACCAGCTACTCGATCTTGACTAGCCGCTCGATCATTTCAAGCCGCTCAATTTTTTGATCGATGAACGTTGCTCGATCTTCTTACGCCGCTCGATCTTTTGATCGATCAAAGCTGCTCGATCTTTACGAGCCGCTCGATCGTCACAAGCCGCTCGAGCAGATCGAGTAAAAGATCGAGCGGCTCGATACATCAACTGATCGATCACCGATTGATCGATCTTTGAGATACTCGATCTTGCCCATCACAACTTGTAATCCGAACTTGAAAGATTTTTTTTTAAGAACTTTCAATAAAATAGATATTGTTAAACGTTTCTGTTTGAATATGTGTCAAAGTAATGGTTTTCAGCGTTATTCTATTTTTTTATTATAATGTATATTTACAATATAAGTGCGTAATCGACTGTTTTACTGCGACCGCGTAGCGGGAGGGCAGTATTGTCCGTGAACGCAGTAAAACCGATTACGCACGAATATTGCACAATATATTTCACATTAAGGAATTTTCATATTTGTTTTCACGAATTGTTGATAATTCTAATTTGTATTATATCAACTCATTTGCATGTGCACATTAGTATTACTAGATGGCGCCATAAGTTATATATCAAATTTGTGAAAATAAATCCGGTGGGATCAACGCTGATTAAACAGTAGTGATTTCCTTATTTGTATGTATATCCCGCGGGCGTGATTAAACAAGTAAGCCTTAGTTTTCAAATATTAAATAAGTTTTAATTTTGTCCTCCTTCTGCATCAGAGACATCTGGCCGTCTTTACCATAAACTAGGTAAAGCAAAATGCACTAGTGCATCCTGTTTTACATTTTACATCCCGGTTTTTGGTAAAGGATGTCTTTACATTATGGATATGGATGCATGATATCGGTATTACGTACCCAAAATGTGAAAAAAATATTACTCCAAAATTAACATTCGCTGTTTTGTTTTTCTAGTTGGATGACTAGATTCCTCAGCGTTCGCGTCGGCTCAAGCTTGCATGCTAAAGGCGGTCAAGTGATCAAAGTTGCTGACATCAAGCAGCACCCTAAATACAATGGAAAAACCATGGACAACGATATCTCCATTATCATCTTGGCGGAGGACATCACGTATAATGAGTCTGTGAAGCCCATCGCCCTTCCCGACGATGGACAGCACGTCCCAAAAGGCACTGATGCTGTGGTCACCGGTTGGGGAAAATTATCGTCCGGTGGTGAATCTCCACCTGACCTACATGGGGTAACTTTACCAATAATCACCAATGAAGAATGCCAAGATGCTTATCCTGGTGAGACCATTACCGACAGGATGATCTGTGCTGGGTATATGGGTACCGGAGGAATGGATGCTTGCCAAGTGAGTTTTCATAAATTTTAGTTAAGAAAAATCTTCTCTTTTAAACAAGAAATAAACAGGCCTCGAAGAAAAAAAAAATTTTTCAATAAAAATTAAATTATAGCCATATCAGTGTTTATTTGTACAGATATGGGTAACTCTTGGGCGGACTCTTAGAGTCAAGTCAGTGAAGAGATCAGGGTACTAAAGTGACTCGATTGAAAATACAAAGGCCTTTTTAGGACATAACTCAGTGCAGAATGTATGGTTTGAAAGATTTTCAAACCATACATGATGTCTTTCTTTTCAGCTCTCACTTTATGTCAGAGATATTTTAAAGTGCTATGATGTTATTTCTATATATTACAAAATCTTTCACATGAGAACCTCGGAAAAGAAAAAGAGAAGAAAGAAATTCTTATTTCATACATGTTATACAAATATAAATATATTATCCTACAATTTGTTTTTTTTTTTCAATTTAATTTTAGGGTGACTCCGGTGGTCCATTAGAAGCCTATGGAAAACTCATCGGTGTCGTGTCTTGGGGATACGGATGTGCTGATCCAAATCACCCTGGAATCTTTACCAATGTTGCCAACTTGAGGTCCTTTATCAAGGAAAATGCAGGAATTTAAGTCATGTGGTGTTTCAGTTTGTAACAACATCTTATTAAAAAAATGAATTTATTTTGTGCTATTATTACAAAAGTGTTAGTAAAATATTGGGCCCTCCAAATCGTGATAATATTAAACATCTTAATTTTTTACAGTCTTTTCTTAATTGAGTAGAAGCAATTTGGGGAGCTCAAGAAAGGTTGGCAGGGAATTCGGCAATTGAAATTAAAATACATTTCAGAAACACTATTAAATAATTTTTCAAATATTATTGGAGAAGGTAAATTTAAGTAAGTCTATCATGATTATATTAATTTGAAAGAAGCATCAAACATAATTCAAATTTTTTCTGGGTGTTTGTTAAGGCTGTTCGTCCCGCAACGAATTCTTTCTCAGGGATGCAAGGGTGAGACGGCAAAACATCTAACAAATCATATATTCATCTCTTGAAAATCCTATTGGGATGCCGTTCTCGCAGAAAAATCAGGGTCGGACTTAGGCACTGGCGTACCGTATTAACGCATTGGCCGTGCACGCGTCAAATAATTCATATGAGCTGCAGGAACTCGCACACTCGTCTCTCAAATATTACACTCTTTACACAAAATAAACCTTTTAAACACCGGTTTAATGTAATTATGAATAATTTTCATGAAATAACTTAATCGTTTTATTGAAATAGTTTTATGTCACAATTTATACACAATTTTTTTGTACGATCAATTTGAACTCTAAAGAAGTAGGGTACTTACATTTCTATTTGATCTTATTACAATATACTTTAAAAAGTAGCGAAAATTTCGGCGTTGTAGCAATTGTTATATTTTATAGTTATGAAATTCGTAGTTTTAAAATAAGCATAAGCATTGTTCCTGTGCGATTATTTCAGAAACTATAGAAGGGGTGTTTTCTTATTCTAACTAAATCTTGAAATAGAAGTTTGAAAAGTTTCAATATGTGGCAAATGTTTTTCTATTCTTGTTTTGCCTCTGAAGAAAATGTATCTTTAGAATGACGTGTTGCGGCCATAAGCCGCTGCATTATTAAATAGGATAAACGAATAATTAAGTAGATTCCATAATGTCACTGCTAATATCCGATTTCAATTTACGACACTTGTAATTTCTTTGAAACGGAATTCTATTGTGCACAATGAACAATAGAATTCCAAGAAAATATATCACAAATTCGTCTCGCACCCAAATGAACGACGGGGCGACTTACGAGTGCATAAAGTGCGTCCTTGGGTAGTATTATTTGTTCGGTTCGAGAAAGTGCAATTACGGTCACATCTGGTGACCAAACGGGCAGGACGACCGGATTCCAGCAACGTCGCCTTTTGAAGGGAGGATCATCTGAGTACCCTTACCGCTCCGGCAGAAAGGAAAGTCACGTGGTTCCACCACCCCCACGCAGCCACCCTCCCGAAATCGAAGAGCGAAGGCCGAAGAAAAAAATTATTCTAACTTCAACTCCGAAACGCGCAACACGCATTTTTATTTGTAAATGTAAATTAATGTATTATTTAAATTAATATACTTGTACAGTTAAACAAGTTAAATTTTTATTTGATGATAAAGTTCATCTGGTCCTTCGAACTATTCAAGACACGATTTGCTCTATTATTGGAAGATTATTTCCAAATCTGGTTAAGGGCATTGGATACCGACGAAGAAATAGAAATGTAAACAAACCAACCCCTTGTTCTTGCATCTAACCCGCGAAACCCCTAGAAGAGCACCATATGTGATAGGACGTGATCGTCAAGAGTGGACCAGCCACTTGAATGAAATATTGGCGCTCAGCACTTTTATACTTATTTGACTTGACTGACTATTAGAATCTTGTTTATGTTTGTAAAAGGGAGGGACCGTCTTATTTGAAGTGACGAGAGGTTTGTGTAAATTCAGTATCGAAAAATCTCAGCTCCAGGCGCGCTTGTTCAGAGTATTTCCGTAGTGTTGGCTTCGATGATGAATTCACTGTTCTTGTAATATTTTGCAAAATTGACGTATAATTTTTTCAAGAAAGTTTTTTGTTATTTCCGGTATTTTTCTAAATATGAAAAATATTACAAAAACATTCTAACAAAACAAACACAAAGTAAAAATGAACAAATTAAAAATATTTTGATTAACTTCTTCATTTCCGAATAAGCAAAAAATTATAACATTTTGTTTTGGTACAATTATGAAATTGTAATAGTGGCATGAAATTTTAATAAACAATTCTGGAAAACGCCAAAATCAACGATTTATAAGTAATTAGTATTTTACGAAATCTCACCAGTTTTTGTATAAAATCGATCAATATGAAAAATATCTAGAAAAAACCCTACTATAGATAAATCGGAGAAAGTAATGATGGTGGCCACATATTTTTTTCAATACCTAAATAGTATATTAAAAAAAGTTTAATAAGCCCGAAAAAAGGTCTTATGAGCGAGTTTCTTACAGTATTTTTTCCATTTTGCCCGTTTTATTCCATTTCTAAATTAAAAAATCGCCATATTTAGAAAATTGTATGGTGGTTGGTAGCACTAACAATTGACATTTTAATTTGAAACTATCTTGCCGAAAATTTAGTACAGGTTGACGGCTCTGAATTTCAACTGTGCCAACTGTGGTAACTCGGAGTGGTTTTAATGTACGTTTGGGAAGGTTCGAATAATTCGCTAGGAAGTCTGAACTATGACTGACTTTATTTTCACCTTCAGTCCCGTACCTCACATTTTACAATGTTGCCAAAAGTACATAAATTAATATAATATAAATTAACCAAATATACAACATCCTTCTCCTTAACTTAAGTCCTAATTGCCCTTATAACAAAATCAAAATTATTTACAAATAACAAAATCAAAATTATTTACTAATAACAAAATCAAATTATTTCCAAATGTACATACTTACATTAGAACAATAATTGCTGCAATATCTTAACCTAACTATATACAATTCTAGATCTTAAATTATGACGCTGTTCTGGCACTTCAGGCTGGACCAACTCTGTGTTTTTATTTGCTATCTCATTATTTAAATCGGCCTGATCTGCCACAACAGGAGAAGTTTTAAAATTCGCAGGTAATGAATGTCGCATTTGGTTCGCATGTCTTTTGACAATTTTGTTTTCATCAGTTTTTATCTCAAATGTAACATTACCAGTTTGACGTGCAATCTCCCCTCTTTGCCAGATCGGCTGGGTAGGATCTTGGTAATTTTTAAAACGTACTGAGTCCCCCTCAGTTATTTTTTTTTGTTTTAAAATTGGAATAATTTGGTTCATTTTTAATTTCGATATTTGTATTTAAATTTGGTTGTAATAAATCTAAATGTGAACGTAAATTCTTGCCCATTAGTAATTTCGCAGGAGATTCTCCTGTTAAGGTATGAGGTGTATTTCTATAATGAAACAAAAATAATTGCAATGCTACATTTACATTTTTCCCTTCGTAATGTGCTTTTTTTAAAAATGTTTTCGCTGTTTTTATCATATTTTCAGCGGCGCCGTTACTCGCGGGGTGGTATGGAGGTGAAAAAATGTGTCGAATTCCATTACTTTTTAAATAGGATTTAAAATTTTCTGAAGTGAACGGTGGACCGTTGTCGCTAACCAGACATTCAGGTAACCCATATCTAGCAAAAGTTGTTCTCAAACAACTTATTGTTGAACTTGCGTCGGTAGAACTCATTTTAAAAACTTCTATCCACTTCGAATAAGCATCTATTATTAATAAGTATTTGTTTCCATATATAGGTCCAAAAAAATCTATGTGAATACGAGACCAAGCGGTCCGTGGTCTTGACCATGGGCTGACAGAGACCTTATCTGGTGAGAAATTAATTGTTTGGCAAACATCACATTGTTTACAAATGAAAACAATATCGCTGTCGAGTCCCAGCCAATATACATACGACCGTGCAAAAGATTTGCTTTTACTCATTCCGAAATGTGGTTTATGAATTTCTTTTCAGATGATGTGCTGCAGATTTTTAGGAATAATAATGCGGTACCCCTACATTAAACAATTAGATTTAACATGTAGCTGATCTTTTCTTAAAAAGAAAGGCTTTAATGTTTCATCGTTACATTTTTCAGGCCATCCCTGTAAAACATATTTAATTACCTTAGATAACACTATGTCTCTTCGTGTTTCCCTGGCTACTATTTTAAAATTAATGGGAAGATCATCACTTTTACTATAATTAAGTTCTATATCTTCTTCGTCCATCTCCGACTTTATCCACAGGCCAGCGGGATAAACTATCTGCGTTGCCATGCTGCTCAGATTTAATAAATTTAATTTCGTATTGATAACCAGCCAAAATAGCCCATCGCTGTAAACGGCTGGCTGCCATCTATGGTATACCTTTTTTTTCACCAAAGGTGGATAAAAGCGGTTTATGGTCAGTTAATAATATAAATCTATTACCGTATAGATACTGATTAATTTTTTTTACCCCAAAAATGATAGCCAGGGCTTCCTTATCAATCTGTGAATAATTTTGTTCTGCCTTATTTAAGGTGCGTGATGCAAAAGCGATCGGTTTAACTACCCCATTTGGGAAACTGTGAGAGATAACACATCCCACTCCGTATGCACTTGCGTCACACGCCAGAATAATCGGTAATTGTGGGTTGTAATGTACAAGAACCTTGGATGAAGTTAGTTCCTTTTTGATTAATTCAAAAGTTTTTTGTTGCTCATTGCCCCAATGCCAGTTGATATATTTTTTTAATAATTTATATAATGGATATAATTTTGCGCTAATAGTTGGCACAAACTTTGCGTAGTAATTAACCAAACCTAAAAACCCCTTTAACTGAGTTAACGACTGTGGTGCTTTGGTTTCCACAATTGCTTCTATTTTATCTGTGCATGTACTCAACCCCTCTTCGCTGATGGTATAACTTAGATATGATATTTCGGTTTGCAAAAAATTACATTTGCTTCGTTTAACTCGTAAACCGTATTTCTCTAATTTATCTAAAACTTGGAAAATACGTTTATTATGTTCAATTTCATCCCGGCCAGTAATTAAAATGTCATCCAGAAACACTGCTACTTCCTCTATATTTGTAAATAACATGTCAATTGCCTTTTGAAATAAACTTGGTGCTGATGCTATACTGTATGGTAGGCGTTTCAATGTAAAAAGTCCCTTATCCCTTATTATTAATATTAATTGTTCCCAAATTTTGTGACTGTTCGAATAATTCTTCTATGCGAGGGAGAGGATGTTTTCCAATTTTTAATACTGGATTTACTGTAATTTTGTAATCCCCACATATTCTTACTGAACCATCTTTCTTAATTACTGGAACAATTGGTGTTGCCCATTCACTATATTTAACCGGAGAAATAATATCATTTTTAATTAAATTGTCAATTTCCTTTTCGACTTTATTTTTAATGGCAAATGGCAAAGGCCTTGCCTTACCAAATACAGGAGTTGCGTTTTCCACAGTATATAATTTAAGATTACCCCCGCTAAATTTACCTACACCAGACTTAAATACATTTTGGTATTTGTTTTGAACCATTTCTTTGATAACGTTGGTATCAATTTTAACATGATTTAATTTCAATGCAGAAACTATGCGTAGTTTCCGCAGCCAAGATCTGCCAATTAGGGGTGGGCCACAATTTTTTATAACATACAAGGGCGAAATTATTTCCATATTACCGTATTCAACATTTATATCAAAATACCCCTCACATTCAATACATTTACCGTTATACGCTTTCAAACGTAAATCACTTGAATTTAACCAATATTTTGAAAACAACAATTTATAGGTATTGTAAGAAATTACACTAATCGCACTACCCGTATCAACTTCCATTTCAATATCTTTATTTGCAAGTTGAATATTAATCCTTAACGGGTACCGGTCAATACTGTTAATATTAAAAAAGTCAATATCAGATTTATCAGATGTACTCTGAACATCTAAATAAAAATTATTTTTCGGCCTAAATTTACACACTTTGCTAATATGCCCTGTTTTATTAGATTTATAGCAAACTGCATTTCTAAAATAGCAATCAGCTGATCGATGATTCATCAATCCACAACAATTGCACTTACATCCACTAACACTTGTTCTGTTTTGGTGTACGCCATTGTTGTTTACCTTTTTGGAATGCTTCAGGCCTACGCGTTGTCCTCCGCTGTTGCCAAACTTCACTGGAGACCCGTGTTCTCCATCGCGATGGTGCTTCCCTCCAGCGTTGTCGCGTTGTCGGCTGATAAGGTTTAGCGCCAAGTTACTATCGTCCATTTTTTTTGCCTGCCACAAGGTGAGCATCGTTGACCGCTGCCTCGTGGTTAACTGCCTCCTGGAACGCTTTTGCAAATGCTATGTCCCCCAATGTGAATAGGCGCTGTTTGATCTCCTCGCTCCTTAATCCGAGTACCATTTGGTCCCGCAGATTTTCGTCCAAATTAATTTTAAATATGCAGGTTCGCGCTAAGTGTTTTAACGCGGCGGCATAATCCGCAATCTGCTCGCCGGCTTCTTGAATCCGTTGTCGAAATTTGTATCGCTCGGCGATAACGGATGGTTCCGGTTCCACGTGCCTTTGTACAATTTCAACTAATTGTTCAAAGGTTTTTTCTTGCGGTTTTTCCGGATTACACAAATCCGTCATAAGTTCAAAAGTATTGTCCCCTACAGCACTTAATAAAATTGGCACTTTACTCTCTTCCTTTATTTTATTCGCGATAAAGATTTGATTTACACGTGCGATGTACGTACACCATTTTTTGCACTCTAACTTGAATTCTTTTATTTGCCCGATCGACATAACTTATAATTTAAATATTTACGCTTCTCGTTAATGGCAATTAACCTCGTCGCCAGTGTGGTAACTCGGAGTGGCTTTAATGTACGTTTGGGAAGGTTCGAATAATTCGCTAGGAAGTCCGAACTATGACTGACTTTATTTTCACCTTCAGTCCCGTAGCTCACATTTTACAATGTTGCCAAAAGTACATAAATTAATATAATATAAATTAACCAAATATACAACACCAACCTTAAAAAATTAAATTATTAAAGCACTCAGCGAGCCATTAACGAACCCATATGAGTGCGTTAATGACTCTGTTTTAGACGCAAAATAGAAAAATAGTATATTGTACAACGAGCATATAATGATGGCTATTAATCACGAGAACGATGTTTGCGGACCGATCCGTAGGCGAGTGGAGCAAATCGTTTGAGTGATTAATAGCCATCATTATATGCTCGTTGTACAATATACTTTGTTCACGAAAATTGTAATTAAAATTAAAATAAAAATAAAAATTTAAAAAAAAACAAAAACAAAATCAAATGCAAAATTAAAATCGAAATTAAAGTTGTAATTACAATCACAATTAAAAAAAAAAATCAGTATTAAACAGGGTAAACAAAATATTATCATAAATCGCGTTCTGTGGATTAAAGCGCGAATTAGCGTGTTTAATAACCATAATAAACACGCAAATGCGTTTGCGTGTTTAATAAGCGTATTAAACACGCAAATGCGTGTTGAATGTACCCCATTAATACTGCCCATAGAATTAAATAATGCGCACATTATAACATTTTCGCGAACAAACATATTTTTATAATGACAGCATTACCTTAGTATATACCTTACTCTTTTTTACTTAAAAAATAACCATATTTAGTTTTAAACTTGATTCTCATTGATCACTTGACGAAACATGATTTAATATTTAAAAAAAACGATTAAATGTAAGAAAAATAACTTGATATCTACATTCCTTGAAAATGGCTTGCAGCCGAAAGTAGTCGGAATTAATAATTTAATAAGTGAAACATATCAAGTGATTTTTCTTAAATTTAATCGTTTTTTAAATAAAAAACAACATATTTAATTTGTAATTCAGAAGAGAAGTTAGGGCAATTGATTTATCTAATACGTGATGACTAGCTTTTCTGGAGTCTATTCATTCCAGTGACATGTGACTAAGGAAAAAGTCTTTTAAAAGTTTTACCATTTTGTCACTTCATATCTCTGGAATTCTATAATTAACAAAAATACGCAAAAAAATTTCATTTTAATTATATTACTATACCTCTACGAAAATTCCTTGATGAGTATGAATAATAAAATAACAAGATCACTCTTCCTATTATATTAAGCTGTCTCTGATTTTGGTGGTAATGATTATTCCTATTTAATTTTATTGTATCATCATTTGTTCTGAATACGAAACGTTGCTGCTGCTTCACACCGTGTTTCGTATTGCCTACGTTTTGAAAAATTTACTCTTTTCCCTCCAATAAATTTGAAAACAATTGAAGTATTCTACATTATTGGCGTCTATATGTGATATCATCATGGCCGACTTTTCAAAGTGAACAATAATAGAAGATTGTATATCAAGGGAGAGAAACATTTATTTTTCGAGAATATTGATTGTTGCAGATAATTCGGAATGTTGGATTTTCTGTTGACCACCAGCGAAAGTTTTGTGATGAAACTACACCATTTGTAGTAAATGTAGCTTCATCCGTAAACAGGATCTTCTTATGAAATGTTCTATCAATTTCTATTTCACTTTCTACCATGAAACAAAATTCAGAACGTTTGTCGTACTCATGTTCTCGGAAAGTTTGAACATATCTTGGTTTAAATGCTTTAAACTTATTCGCCGCTAGTACCTTATGTACTGTTGACTGTCCCAATCCTAAACATCTGCCGCATTTTCTAATAGAAATTTGAGGATTTTCAACCACGCTTTGCAAGATATCTAACGAATTCTCCACATTTCTCACTGGTTTAGTACGTTCTTTTTTAAAATGCAACTCAAATTTTCCGGTCCTTCTAAAATAATTAAAAATTCTTGACACTTTAGGAGACAACAATTCTTAATAAATTACTAATTATTTGTTAGTAATAAATATTAATGACAGAAAAGTCAAAACTGAGAATAAAATTCGCATAAAAAGTGCAAAAGTTATAATTTTTTTTCATTATCTTGCTAATATAGCGTCGAATGTCATTTGTTTTTTGTATGTTTAAGATCAAGCACCAACTTTTATAAAGAATAAAATTTTCTGAGAAATTAATAATAAAAAAGTTTCCCATACATTGTATACTTACGTGGACACGTTGTATACTTTTCTAATTTTGTAATATTAGACATTGTTTTTCTGAATCCAATTATGCCCGTTATGTTGGTTTTAAGTTAATCTTTATGCCAGAAAAAGATAATAATAAATCTTGTTCAGATGTTTTTTTTGGTAATAAATGTAGTGTGCCTTGAAAAAAAATCGAATCGACAAATGTCATTAATTGTATAAGTAATGTCAACCATTTGTTATTAGTGTGGGTTTCAGACATAATCATGAATAATAGCGAGATAACACATTTGCAAATTTATTTTCGGTAGTAATATACCTAGAAGGAGGTTAATTATCAAAAAATCGTTTTTTGAGTACCTTGTTACCTAGTAATTTAACGAGACAACAAATGCTATGTCGAGATGAATTACTAAAAGGTAACAGGTACGAAAAAAATGTTTTTTGATAATTCATCCAAGCTCGCGGTATATTTGGGTAGATAATTTATCAAATGAAATAATAATAAGTGTTATGTCCTACGCCCGCGGTACTCTACGTAACTACTCATACAATATGCTCCGGGAACTAGGAAAATGAATACAACTCGACAATAGAAAACAATACGTCTATTCAGATCTAACATATCAACGAGACTGTGGCAAACAGCGCTCTCCACAACATCTGTGTTTTTGTTTGCCCTCGTCCCAAAAAACATATAAAATATAATTATTCATTTCCTATACATTACACCATCCTCCCCCTCAAAGAAATACAGTATTAATCTGTGGCGGCTCAAGCAGCCCCACAGGCCACCCCACGCCGACGCCACTGGAACCGCGCACGGCACTGCGCGCCCTTTCTACCACGCGCGACGCCCGCGCGCCCCTTCCAACTTGCGTGACGCGCGCACGCCCCCACCCCGGCCAAAGCGGCCAAAAAGGGTATAAAACCCCAAACGCCAGGACAAGAAGACAGACAGCAGAGTGATCTTGAACCTGCTCTCTCCTCTGGCCTACAGCGTGATATTGAACCTGCTCGCCTTAGCTCTCCTCGACCCGCAGCGCGATACGAGCCTACACCAGCGAAACCCAACTCCATCCCCCGTAGTGCGATACGAGCCTACATGACCCCGGAAGCCGCCTATGGAGTGCCCCAGGAGGACCACCCCAGCCGCTGCCCGCCGACTACACCGAAATGTATGCAGAGAGTTCCTCCGACGTTCGAAGCTCCCAGTCATCGTTTCCCCGTGAAACCACAGCCTACCTCCCGATCGACGAGGCCACGCCACGGATCCCCCAAGAAACCACTGGTCTACCCACGCTCACCGAAGAAGAGGCCATCCGTACGACGCCACTGCACGCCGCCTCCCAGAGCCGTCTCTCCGCTCCCGCCATCGCCGACCGAGCAGTTACGCCGCCAACTCCTCCCTTTTCTATTTGCGAATATTTCTTTTGACCTTTATTCAACGTGCTTGATGCAAATGCTGTGCGTCTTTCTTCGCCGTTAGCCATTACGTGCGAAATAACTACACCCACCCCATAATCTGAAGTATCTACGGCTAAAGTAATCGGCAAATTTGGGTCGAAATGTGCTAACGTTTTTGAGTCTGCTAAAATATGTTTAACTTTATTAGATACTTTTTCGCAGTCTTGCGAGCATTCAAATTTGACATTTTTTTGTAGTAATTCATAGAGAGGATGTAAAAGATCCGAACTATTTTCAATAAATCGGTTATAGTAATTTACTAATCCCAAAAATGATTTTAATTCCGTAACATTGGTCGGTTGTGGAGCATTCCTGATAGCCTCCGTTTTTTCACTCAACGTGTGCAACCCATTTTTATCAATTTTGTGACCCAAATAAATATGTTTTTCTTTAAAAAACTTGCATTTTTGCTTATTAATAGTAAAACCGCTTTCTTGCAGAATCACTAGTACCCTATTTACCGGGGGGCTAGAGCGTGCATGGTACGCGGGCGGCTGTAAGAGAGCCGGCGAAACCGGTGAAGCCCGCGGACCACCAATGGAGGGTCCGGCGTCCGAAATCTGTAAAATTTAGTCGCCGAAATAGCGGCCGTTCGTCTGGACTCCTGCCTGAAGTGTATCCGATTTCTAACCGGGTAATGATTTTGCCAAAGAAGCGGAAGAAGTGACTCATCTTCATCTGCAGTTCGTCTTAGAAAAAACCGCGTATGTCCAATTATAAGTGTATTGGATCCTAATGAAACATTTAGAATTGACTTTTATTTTGAAATTTTGGGCATCGCTATTAATTTGATATGTAAACGTTCTGAACTGTTAAGAAATTGCTGCTCCTTGTTTAAATTTTTGCTAGTATTTCATTCCACAGAGTTCGAATTTTCAACAGTAATTGCACAAGTGCATTGTAAATTATCGGTAACAAGTTTGTGCGGACGTGTAGTGCCGGTTTGAATTTTACATTTTTAAACGGATCAAATAAAATTTGAAAATCAGAAACGTACTTCTCTTGCACTAACTTAGCACTGGTATTCCATATGGAGTTTACATTTTCTTTACAGTACGTACCGTTCGCGTTTCGCATGTTATGTGGCCTGTTTTCCAATATTGTATAAATGACTTCCGAGTGCAGGTCATGTAAGTGACTCCGCTCAAACTTTTTGATTGGGCCTCTTTCCCTTTTTCTTGAATTACTTTAAGAGAAACACTTCCAATGCAGAGTTTTCACTAATTTTAATAGCCTTCTATCCGCAAATTGACGTTTTACGTTTGACATTATTTTTCTTTAAACCAATCATGTGCTGAAACATAATCCGAGTAGAGAACCAATCACAAAGCCGCATTCGAACTCTACATGATATGTTTCCTGAAAACAGAAGTTATATAGAATCTGATTCGTTCTAATTCATTCGAATTTCGGCATGCTACGTTTGGCGGGATATAGTCAACAGTAATTGCACAAGTGCATTGGAAATTATCGGTAACAAGTTTGTGCGATTTCGACAAACGAAGTCGTATTGTTTGGCAACAGTCCCGAGCCCGGAAGGGCGAGGGGCTGTTGCCTAAAACAATGCGACTGAGTTTGTCGAAAGAGTGCAAACTTGCGATAATTTACAATGCACGAGAGCAATTTATCAGACTATATCCCAACAAAAATATTACAACAAAATAGAATGACATTTACTGTCATCGCGGGCGTGTCGTGCCGGTTTGAATATTACATTTTTAAATGGATTAAACAAAATTTAAAAATCAGAAACGTACTTCTCTCGCACTAACTTAGCACTGATATTCCATATGGACTTTACATTTTCTTTACAGTACGTACCGTTCGCGTTTCGCACGTTATGTGCCCCGTTTTCCAATATTGTAGAAATGACTTCCCGAGTACAGGTCATGTTAGTGACTCCGCCCAAACTTTTTGGTTGGGCCTCTTTCCCTTTTTCTTGAATTACTTCAAGAGAAACACTTCCAATGCGGAGTTTTCACTAATTTTAATAGCGTTCTACCCGCAAACTGACGTTTGACATTGAACATTGTTTTTCTTGAAACCAATCATGTGCCGAAACATAATGCGAGTAGAGAATCAATCACAAAGCCGCATTCGAACTCTACATGATATGTTTCCTGAAAATAGAAGTTATATAGAATCTGATTGGTTCTAATTCATTTGAATTTCGGCATGCTACGTTTGGCGGGATATAGTCTAAGAAATTGTTGTATGGATTTAGATATTAAATTACAGGTAACCGAAAACAGAAAATTAATAAAAGATTTAGATGGAACGGAACTCTTGAAAGAACTTTTAACAAAAAATTTTAAATCATTTAATTAGCCAAGATTTACAAGGAAACTAACCCAAGTGTTCCCCTCAGATTTGAATGAAATTTGGCGGATTTGTAGAGGGAGCTAAAATATTTAATACATTTTTTTTTGTTTCGGCTAAAACACATGTTTACGGGGTAAACTCGCTACTCGAAAATTAACCATATTTCGGTTTTCAAAGCATATCCTGTGGTGTAATAAAAAAATAAAAAAAAATATAAGTAATAAAACTAAATTTTCGTATTATCCGCTAGTGAACATAAAACCTTTCTTTAATGGAAAAAGTTTACTGAAAGGAAATGTATGGATATATATTTGGATTCCACGTTTGGAGACAATTATTAAACTAGTTTTGATCATCGTCGTTTATGCCTTTATGTATGATTTTTTTAACGAATATTATTGTTGCCACAAATATTAATAATTTTTTACAGTCCCGAAGTAGTCAATGCACACATTTTTTTATACCAGTAGATAGAATTTGAAATGTTGTACATTTACGAAATTACGCTATCATAATAAACTATAGCTGATTATCGAGGCGCAAATTCACCCTCCTAACATGTGTTTAGCCGAAACAAAAAAACACGTATCGAATATTTTGACCCCTCTACACCAAGTTTGATTAAATCGGAGAAGAAAACTTGGGTTAGTTCCCTTGTTAGTTCTTTGTTTTCCAAATGTCAGTATTAGTCTAAGAAAATGTTTTAAAATACAGATAACTGTGGCTTCCAACGAAAGGAGTTTTTCTAGACTAGTCAACTATATCAAAACAGTGATTTGCTAATTGAATGATGAATTATTATTGCATCAAAAAAAAATCGCGAAAAGTATTGTTTTAGAATTTAGATCAACACTGAGTAGGATTCAAATAGTCGATGTTCTTGCCACTGAACTGTAGGTTTGATCATAATCTACTCCTTTTCTTTGCGAATTTTCTTTCTGGCTTTGAATTTGCCCATCGATCCATCGGCGTTTTTTGTTACTTTGTGGCGTCATTGTAGGTGTCTTGAAATTTCTGTGGAGCTGTAAGATCCATTCGGTTGCGTAGTTTTCGCGTAGTCTCACCATCATTCTCTTCTTCATTGGTTTCTGGCATTTCTAAAATGGTCCAATCACGGTCACTGTCATCGGGTTCGCCGAATTCTATTTCTTCGTTTTCTTCAATCCGGGATTTGCTATCAATCAGATCAGTAGGCTTCGTCTCTTCAACTTCGTTGCTTCCTGGGGGTATAATAACCCCATTTTCCACCAATTTTTCTTCGAAGATGACATCCTTGGGTCTGTAGAGCTTGTTCTCTTCACTATAAATCCTGTATCCGTCGTCGTTATCATAGCTGATGAGGATTCCTTTAATGGACTTTAAATCCATTTTCGTCCTTTGCTCCTTCGATGTGAATATACGTGAATTCAGCAATTTGAACCAATCTTCCAAACCTGGTTTCCTACCATACCACAACTCGAAAGGTAATGTTCCTGGGATCTGTCTTGTTGCGGAAGTAGGTACCTGTTCGTATCATCTTAGCCCAAAGTGCCTGAGGAATGTTTCCATGCGTGCATCATTGCTCTAGCAGTTTTCACCACCATACGGTTTTCCCTCGCACTGGACCCGTTTTGTTCTAGACTTATAAGAATTATAAGACGTTGAACAATACCCCTCAGTTTACTTTTTCCGTAGAAACTAAACTGTCCTGAAATTTGTATAATCATCCTTGAAAAGCACAAAATATCGATATCTAGACCTCGATTCTTGAAGTGGACCGCAGACATCCGTGTAAATTCGCTCTCCCGGTTCTCGTACCCAACGGTAGGCGATGAGCTTTATCATAAATACAACCTTCACTATGCATTTCTGCGTTCATGTCAAGCTCCCTGCTCAGTGGCGATATCACATGCGATTGTTCTGATGTCCGAATCGTTCATGGGATAACTCTTACTCACTGCACTGACATCATTTGATAGGGTTCAAACTTCTCACGACAGTCCTCCATGACGAGCTCCCTCCAATTGTTCACTAGGAAGTTGCAGACTTCAGCTGACGAATCGTTAAATCATAAAGTTATATACAGGGTGCCCGGATTTCGTAGGGGCAACTTGGGCAACTTCTGCATTTGAAGAGACAGAGATGGTCGAATTAGCAAAAAGGTGCAGGTTCAAGAGCTCATTAAAAATCCTCCTCCAAATCCCACTTATCATGACCCAATTCTTCAAAATAAAAATAAAAACAAAATCTCCTAATTTCTTTCATTTGCCGTAACTTTCCTTCCACCCAAGATATCGAGATGCGGTTTAAACCAATTTGCATGGCAATTTAAACACTTTCATTGGCGCTTCGTAAAACCAATTTTATTTGTGCAAATGTTTAGTAATCTAACCTAACCTTCAAATTTTAAATTGGTACCGCGCAATATTTTTGGGCCTTTTAAGAGGATACTTTTTTTTAATACAATAATGTATCACATGATATTCTTCAAAATCAAGTATGCCGGAATAACAGTAGATAGTAATAAAACAAAATTGATTTATAACAACGAACTGTCATACATACACAACCACAAAAACGATAAACGATAAAGTACTCAAATAATCCACCATTGTTTGCAATGCAAAGTTGGTACCGTTTCTGAACACTATTAATTACTTTACGAATAGTATTGCCATTAATATTGCGCAATATCTCTAGTACTGCTTCCTGCAATTCTTCAACGTTGTTTATACAGAACCATAGACTTTATTTTTAACAGTTCTCGATAAAAATGTATCACATGGAGCCAAATCAGGTGATCTTTTTCGCCCTCAAAAATTCATCAAAATCGATTGAAAATACGCCGAGTTATGGCGGTTTGAAAATGGTTGAAATTTCACCAATTTCAAGTGTTCCATATTTTTTCCACCAGTGTATTATGCTGGAATTAACGTTTAAGTTTTAGTGTTTGAGTAAAGTAGAACTAACGTATTAGTGCTAATGCGTTCATACGAAGTTTAGGGATTTTAAGAATTAACGATTAGTGTTTAAGAATTTGCAACTTTCTACTGTTCCTTAGTTCTTAAACATAATTGGAACTATGCACACATTTTTGCGCTGATAAACCGCTGATATATAAACAGCTAATTAGCACAGTGATGCTAGATTTATACATTAATCCTGAATCACCTGTTAAAACCTATGAATATAAACGTATGGATATAATTTTAATGATATGATATGGACAGCCGATGTACATCATTTGAATATGTTGAATATATTGGATAGAAATAAGTCAGGAAATCGAAGAAAGAACTGAGGTGGAGGAAAATGGGTGACAGGAGGAGACTTCAATGCCAGAATAGGAGAAATGGACGGAAGGGTCAACGAGGAAGGAGAGGTGATACAAAGGAGATCTTTAGACAAATGGGTTAATGAAGAAGAAGGATGGGAGGTTCTTAACGGTTGCAAAGAGGATGACTTGAAGGGTAAGAAGACCTACATTGGACCGAGAGGAACCTCAGTGATCTATTACATGTTGATGAAAGGGATGAACACAGCATTGACCTCATTTGAGAGTGTTCAAACTTCTCACGGTCAATTTGAACAGTCATCTATGACGAGCTTCCTCCAATTCTTGACCAGGAAGTTGCAGATTTCAGCTGATAAGATGAATTGGCTGTCCGAGTACTTATCCTGAACTGCAAGCACAGATTCCTCTTGATTAGGGGTGCACACCAAACATCAGCCAAGGTAATTGTGTACATTTTCATTGGATTGCTGCCCCAACTTCTACTTAACGTATTCCGATGGCTTCGATTTTTTCACCATTTACTGTGGTCGCTGTGTGTTCAGTTGAAAAAGACTCGAACATTCTAAAGCAATATAGCTTGTCGCGTCACTCTCTTCCCTGCATCTCGACGACTTTGTATGTGTTTCAGTTGAGCTAACAGTGTCGAGTATCATATTTGTATCGGACTCGGTTTACTAGGCTTCGGAGGACGGCCCTCAACAATTCATTTCTTGCACACTTTAACCATGTGATTGGGCTTCCTGCAGTAGTTGCATATCAGTTGTTTTTTTCTTTTTCTTCGCATCGACTGAACGTCGCTGCTGTGATGATAGCAGGTGAGAGTTTCCTGCTTGGTGAATCCAGCTCCCTTGGTCCGTAAATCTTTTTTATACGGACATAGTTTATTGATTAAGCTATCAACCGTTCTATCACTTCTTGCCCTCAGCATCCAGCTGAATTAAAAAGATAAAAATACTCCTCTAGCAATGCATCCAGAACTGTACAATGCAAAAATACATTGGCAGTCCCGAATAACTTTAGTCAGATTCTTTAGTCATTTCTTCTTTCAATACAGATCAAACATATTTCAAATTTGAAATATGTGTATACGCTCTGACATGATATTTTTCTGCTTAAAAACTTTATTAATATTACTTATCTTAATTTAATTTTTGTTAATGTCTTAAATAATGTTACATTTCCCTATAATTGGATATATGTCTGTTGGGAAATAAACAGTTATTATTATTATTACAGAGGATTTTGAAATTTTTCGAATTGAGAAATAAAAGCCCCCTGCCCCAAGAAATGTTTTACTTCACGTGAGGGGGCGGCCAACTCATCATTTGCACGCGGGCGGCCAAGGGTCTAGGATCGGCCCTGGATGGCGCGCAGGCAATCCGCGTATACATAAACAACCCCTTGTGCGTACTTATTGTGGTTAACAACTGTGAATATTTACTTAATTCCATTTGTTGATAAGCAGCGGTTAAGTCTAGCTTTGTGAAATATACTCCGCCTTGCAATTTTGCAAATAATTCGTCTACACGTGGTAGTGGGTGTTGGTCAATCCGTATAACTTGATTTATAGTTACTTTGTAGTCTCCACATAGTCTAATCGATCCATCTTTTTTCAAAATTGGTACAATTGGTGTACCCCAAAAACTAAAGTTATTTGGTTTTAATATCCCCGTTCTAACTAGTATTTGAATTTCTAACTCCACCTTTTCTTTTATCGCAAACGGAATCAGTCTAGCTTTAAAAAATTTCGGTTCTCTTTTAAAATTTTAAAATTAATTTTTCCCCTCTTAAAAATTGCTAACTCACTTGAAAATACTTGCGGAAACTTTTTATACAAATTTTTATACTGTTGCATTAGATATTTCGTTTAACTGATTAATTTGTAAATTATAGGAGTAATAAAAATCACGACCTAATAGTGGCGGGCCATCCCCCTCAATTACAAACAATTTTAGGCATGATATTTTATCTGTATATGTACAATTTACTTCTATATAACCTAGTGGATAAATTTTATTCCCGTCATAATTTAACAATGTCATTTCCGTTTGATAAATACAATAGTCTCCGAAATATACATTCTTAAAGTTATTTGAAATTACAGAACAGCTTGCCCCTGTATCGAGTTCCAATGTAATATTTCTTCAATCAATTTCTATTTCTATATAAACAGGATCATTTTTATTCTTACTCAAGTGAAACAATATTTCGTTAGAGCCATCCATATCCTTATTTAAATAATTGTGTCTCGAATTATTACTAACATTTTGTTTAACTCTACATACTTTTACTAAATGCCCTTTTTTTCCACAATTATTACAGTAATAATTTCTAAATTTGCAGTCACTCGCAAAATGATTCGACTCACCGCACAAAAAACAAACTCCCTGTTTTTGTTGGCCTTTGTAGTCGTTTGTCTTCGTCAGCTGATTTTCTGGTTTTCCTCTGCCCCCTGCGGATGGCGTTGGCCCCTTTTGGTGTTGACGCGCCTTTCCGTAGACATTTGAATCTCGGCCCCATTGACTCGCGAATTTCCGTGAATCCAATCTAAATACTTCCACTGGTTCGACCTTCACTCCGGCCTCGTTCAGTTGATAATTTTTTTATCGATGCCTCCTTTTTTAAAGCTAACGCTAACGCTTCGTCGAATGTTAACTTTATAGCGTCTTCTTCAAATAATCGATCCATTACCGGTCCTTGGTCCATACCCATTACGAATCTGTCTCTCATCATCATTGAAACTGTTGTCGAATTTACAGTGAGCAGCTAGATTGCGCACTCAGGCCGCCCAGTCCGTAATTACTTCACTTTTGTCTTTGTACGCGTTGTAAAATTTATAACGCTGAGGAAACACTGCTTTTACCGGTAGAAAATGTTTGCAAATATTTCCATTAGCTCCTTGAAAGTTTTTGTTGCCGGGTCATGCGGTCACTTAAATTACTTAATTTATCCCTTTCTGAATGTCCGGTTCATCGCCTATTTGATTTGCTATTAAATACTGTTGCAATTGTGCACTGTAAATAGCCCAATCGGTCTGCAATGTGAACACTCGCATGTGTCCGCGCACCGTAGCCATTTTGTAAATCTTCACTACACACCCAACTACACAATTGTCTTCTTTTCTAACCGTTTATCCTCGTCGCCAATTGTTATGTCCTACGCCCGCGGTACTCCACGTAACTACTCATACAATATGCTCCGGGAACTAGGAAAATGAATACAACTCGACAATAGAAAACAATACGTCTATTCAGGTCTAACATTGTAATGAGGACATGGGTCCCGTAATAAAAATAATTAATGTAATATTTTTTTCAGCAAAATCATTCATAATTGTAATAATCTGATAAATGTAATTCATACAATAATCATAACAGCGCGTGATAAATATCAATTATTAAAATATAATGTGAGAAAGAATTTGCGATAAGTAAACAAATAACGCATACACGCGCGGTCTTGCGGTCGGAATAACATCGATAACATAAACAAAAACACCCGTGTCGAAAAATACGTCTCGGACAAAGAACTCTTTAACTTGTATCATCTAAAATCGTGCCGAAAACTTATTCAAGTACTAAAATCGACGATGTAAAATCAACAACACGTAAATTCGAACACACCACTTAGTACCGGGAAGAAAACGTAAACATCCTCTTGACCTAGATTAATAAAGAAGCAATTCAGAAAAATCAACGTCGAAAATAAGACCAGAAAAATACTAATAAGTAAATTCACGGGAAAGTTCATGAACTCAAACATACACGAGGCAATTTGGCACGTGTATTTCCGAATGTGGCGGAGGCAAATTAGCTGATAAAAGGGACGGGATCACAAAATTCGAGAGGATTTCCGTGATGGAAATAGAGTGGTGAGAATCAGTGAGTGATTCGATAACATACAGATTGAGTAATTTCTTTAATATGTGAAGTGAACTTATCTCAATAAATAACTGCATCCGAGTAATCATTCTGCAACGAAAATGTAAAATAATTCACATTCGAATAATTACTATATTACGAAATGCGAAGCACGGGTCCAATGAATAACTGCATCCGAGTAATCATTCTGCAAGGAAATTGTGAAACAATTCACATTTGAATTATTACTCTGCCACAAAATGCGAAACACGAAAAGATCGCATCCGAGTGATCACTCTGCTACGAAATGTGGAATAATTCACATAGGAGTAACCATTCTATTACGAAATTCGAAATCATCAGAGAGATTGACTAAAAAAAGTTAGAAGACACTATTATACAAATTTGCTTTCCTCATGGCTTCCGGACGCTCTAAGCGCTGTGGCATAGTTATGTTGAAATGGGTGTCTCGCCGGCTGCTTTAAGTTAGCGCTGTTGATATCGAGTGTAATTATAAATCTCAAATTGCAGCCTCATTTTGTAAAATGTTCGACGACAGTTCTGAGACTGGTTTTCCCACAGGGTTTTCCAAGATCTATTGGTACAACAAGGAAATGTGTTCGTAAATCAGATGACATTCTCTTTGTTGTACCAATGCAAATGCCAGAACTAATAAATCAAATTAATAAACGTCCATTCGTTCAACAAACAAGCATTTTATTTACCTAAACCTAACCAACACGCATCGACACTCGTAACGAATCTGTTAAATAATTAAGGGTTACTACAAAAATTAAACACAACGTATATAAGTACAAAAAGGTCAGACTTGACGTACTACAACATATCAACGAGACTATGGCAAACAACGCTCTCCACGACATCCGTGTTTTTGTTTGCCCTCGTCCCAAAAAACATATAAAATATAATTATTCGTTTCCCATACATAACAATAAGGACCAGGAAAAGTTATGGTTTATTACAAGCTGAATAGTTTGGTTTGCTACAAGAGTAATTGTAAAAATTAAAACTTAATGACAGTGACGTAACGTCATGAACATCATGTTTTTATAACCTTAAAAGCTACTCACCTAATTACCGTTTTTCTGTTATCGATTATGACAATGCAAAACATTGTTGTAATGTCAAGCTACCCCTTTAATTATCTTTTTTTCTGTTATCGCACCTATTATTATTAGGTAAATTATCGGTAGTAATGTACCTAGATCGAGGTTAATTATCAAAAAATAGTTTTTTGAGTACCTAGTTACCTAGTAATTTAACGAGACAATAACATTTGTTGTCTGGTTATTAACCGAGAGCTTCAGCTCTCGGTTAATAACCAGTTGACAACAAATGTTATGTCGAGATGAATTACTAAAAGGTAAAAGGTACGAAAAAAATGTGTTTTTGATAATTAATTCAAACTCGCGGTATATTTGGGTAGATAATTTATCGAATGAAATAATAATAAGCATCAGGAAAAGTTATGGTTTAGTACAAGCTGAATAGTTTGGTTTGCTACAAGAGTAATTGTAAAAATTAAAACTTAATGACAGTGACGTAATGTCATGAACATCATGTTTTTATAACCTTAAAAGCTACTCACCTAATTACCGTTTTTCTGTTATCGATTATGACAATGCAAAACATTGTTGTAATGTCAAGCTACCCCTTTAATTATCTTTTTTTCTGTTATCGCACCTATTATTATTAGGTAAATTATCGGTAGTAATGTACCTAGATCGAGGTTAATTATCAAAAAATAGTTTTTTGAGTACCTAGTTACCTAGTAATTTAACGAGACAATAACATTTGTTGTCTGGTTATTAACCGAGAGCTTCAGCTCTCGGTTAATAACCAGTTGACAACAAATGTTATGTCGAGATGAATTACTAAAAGGTAAAAGGTACGAAAAAAATGTGTTTTTGATAATTAATTCAAGCTCGCGGTATATTTGGGTAGATAATTTATCGAATGAAATAATAATAAGCATCAGGAAAAGTTATGGTTTAGTACAAGCTGAATAGTTTGGTTTGCTACAAGAGTAATTGTAAAAATTAAAACTTAATGACAGTGACGTAATGTCATGAACATCATGTTTTTATAACCTTAAAAGCTACTCACCTAATTACCGTTTTTCTGTTATCGATTATAACAATGCAAAACATTGTTGTAATGTCAAGCTACCCCATTAATTATCGATTTTCTGTTATCGCATCTATTATTATGTGGTAAATTATCTATGTAATAGAAATCGAAGAGCTGCAGCAGGGATTTATCATCTACCGTTTCCAGAGTGATGAATACTAAATTTAGAAGGTTCGACAATTTCGTGGACAGAGTTAGACGTTTTACTTAGTGTTTACAATAATTACAGAACATCTAAATCGCAAGTGAATTAGTACTTGCACTACTTATTTATTCTATTCTACGTTGAGTTGTAACATAGATACTTATTTATTGGGTCCTTATTATTCATGTTTAACATAACCTTACAACAAATGACATTTGTCAATTTTTTTCCAAGGCACGCTAATTATAATTTTTTAAAAATATAATTTTAAATGGAAGATTTATTTTTATTTTGATTCAGAAAAATAATGTCGAATGTAAAAAAAAATAAAATATTAGATGCAGACATTTAAAAATTTTAAGTTAGCTATCATTTGACAATGAAGTTATTATTGAAAAAAATCAATATTGATGTCATTTGTTAGTATTTAAACCACCATTGACTTTGGTTTTTAGTTCATTCACATCCGTCAATAAATAACAAAGTTATGGCGTTGGGCGTTTTTTATCGAACACACGGTATACCCTGCAATATATTCACACCTTTGAATATATAAACATTTATATTGTCAAATATTCACCCTGTATCAAAATATTGCTATGCGAAAGGCTGCAATACGTCCACGTATATATGAAAACGCGGTTATAATACTCGTCAGCTGATGTACACGTCAGTTGACTTTTGACTTATAACCTAAAATTCTGTATTAGATTTCCATCAAATCCGGAACTTCGCAAATCATGGGTTGATGCTTTGCTGGTAAATAACAGGCAGGGAAGTGGACCCGAGTTGCCAAAATATGCTCGCATTTGCATTCTCCACGTTGCTGATGAATACATCGAGAAATATTTTTTGTTGTTTTCCGGTTTTTAAATTACGCTCCATTTTCGGCTCCGGGGCTGGACTTATATCGGGCTCTAGCTCGTGGACAACTTTTGGAGCAGTGATCATATGGGAAATGGAGGGGGAATAGCAGTCCATTAGTATATAGTCAAAGGTATACGCATACACACCACCTAGCGACCACGAGCAAACGCGAGAATAGCAAACGAGGCTTACGTACCACCCGCCGACGAGAGAGGACGCGTCTAGAGTACTCCTGGGGCAAAGACGCGACGACCCTTCATAACGTGCTGCGGACGCAGCAGAGGCAAGCTCTCCTTCGACAAACAGTCAGGAGGTACCACAGCTAGGACACTCGCATTAGCTAGTACAGTAATGCGGAAAGCGTCGAGCTTTCATCTGAATCTAAAACGCCGAGTGCGAGGATTAAGAAAAGTCCCAGCAGCTTTATCACCGATCTCGACACCTAAGAGAAGGATTCGGTCAGACCCGCTGACAATGCCGCTTAGGCAGACGACAGACTACCAGCAACGAACGACGCTCCGGGCCCTCTTCAGACCGGACCAGGACCATCCGACTCCAGTCCCACTGTCACCAATACATGTAGGCAGCCGCGCCAAAACATAGTGGAGAGGGGAGCGGCGCTGGTACCCGCGCCGACACGCTAGCCTCTCCGCTCGGGAATTCTACCGCGATTTCTTTACCTCGAGGGTTCAGTCAAGTGTCAGTGATTGAACCGAGTACATACGTTATTACTATTATTATGGACGTAGAAAGTTTTATTTTATCAGTTCGGGAACGCCGTCCTGTGTGGGACCAGCAGTTGTCTCAACGTCATAGAAGAAGAAGAATCTAACGAATGGAATACTGTCCAAAAGAGGAAGCGTAACAAAATACAACCAATTATGGGAACTGGGGCAGCGATGACACAATGAGTGCTGTTCCAAGACTAGCATACTATTTTATAGGACGTGCAAATCCAAATATAAAGCCCGTTTTAGACGACGTTATTTTCTTGTACCAGAAAATGGTATACCTTTTTCTTGTATCGTGTAATACAGGAAATCAATCTTGTGCGACATAACATAACCTAAAATTGTAGCACGTGAGTTGTGTTTATACTGTTAGCGATGAATACGTGGACAACAGACGAAGTCGCGAGCCTCATTGAAGGGTATCAAGAGCACCCACTGCTGTATGTGATTAAAAATGCGGATTACCACAACAAGTTCAAAAGATTTGCTGCATTAAAATCAATCCATAAAAGGATCGGAAAGGATGTGTCTGGAGCAGAAATCCAGAAGAAGTGGAATGGGTTAAGAAGCACCGACGCCACCGAAAAACGGAAAGTAACCCAGTCATGTCATAGCAGAGCTGGCGAAGATGAGGTATTTATTAAAATTGGTTATTTTATGTTGAACTAAAAAGTTTTATATTTAGGTATATGCACCTAAACTATGGTACTTCCCCCTGTTGACTTTCTTGGATGACCACCTGACGGTCAGAAAGGCATCATCCTCATTTGATTGCCCATTGCCGAGCACCTCACAGCAACTTACGGTAGAAGTAGATGTTACCCTGGGCGACTATGATGTACAAAGTGACGGAAGCATCATCATGAGTCCAATCCCTACGTGCACGCCGACAAAACCACAGCCTCAAAAAAAAGGAAACGACGGGAAACGGATACCAGCTCAGAATTGAACGAGGCCTTGCGACAGGTAGCCGAGGCTGCCCAAGGATTGAATAACGTCGATGATGAACACAATATATTCGGCAAATACTAAAGGCATTAGGCAACAAACGAAGCATATTGAAATTAATTAACTGCACCGGTATTGTTAAAATAACGACAAAAAATCTCTCTTGCATTGAGAGCTACTTGTGTCGCTCTATTGCCACTTTGTGGTGTTACAATATCTGTTAATGTAACATTAAAGTCTTCTGTATCTACATACTGGGGATTTTTTGAAATCAAAAAATTATGTAAAACACAGCAAGTTAATGTTATGACTTCAACTTTATCCGGACTTAAATTTATTGTGGTTAATAAGATTCGAAACCTATTTGCTAATATTCCGAAAGCATTTTCAACTACACGTCTAGCACGCGAAAGTCTATAATTGAAAATTCTTTTATTATCTGTTAAATTTCTTGAACTAAATGGCTTCATGATTCTTTTGGTTAAGGGAAAAGCATCATCGGCAAGAAAAATATAACTAAGCAGTTGTTCTTCTCCGGGTAAACATTTGTCTTCCGGAAAATGTAATGCATTTCTATCTATTGCTGCTTTCAAAGTTGATTCTCTGAAAACTCCTCCGTCACTTATTCTGCCATTAACCTCCTGCTAACAAAACAATGCTATGGCTCTTTTTATAATTATAGTAGTAAGAACCAGCGCTACGAGGTGCTTTGAATTTTATGTGCTTTCCATCAATTGCTCCTAAACAGAGAGGGAACTGCCTTAAATTATTGAAGTCATTTGCAATACTGGTACATTCCTCTTGCGACTGTGGCATCTAAAAAATTGTGTTAGAATTACCACAATGAAAATTAAGTGTTTTAAAATATACAAACATTACATGTATTTAAAACCATTGAATAGAAATTACTTGACACAATAAAAAAACAACATTTTATTATTGATTTAATTAAAAATAGGTTTTACACAGTAGTAGTACTATTATATTCATATTTATCTTACCTTTAAATATGTGTCCTTCAATTTGTTGTAAATTGCTTCACATACTTCGGGAACAAATATACTTATTGTACTCTCATGAATTCGTGTGGCAAACATAAGGGACCTGTACGTTTCGCCCGTAGCCAGGAATCTTAATGTTACAGCCAATCTAGAAATTATGTTGGATTTACATAAACATTTATGCAATAGGAAGGTGGAACTATACCTGTTCTCTGCTGAAACACTCTCTCGCATGACACTTGATTGCTTCACAATGTCGCATTGCACAAGATGCAATAGTTCATCGAATTGTTTGGAGCACAAACGAAGAAATTTCCTATATGATTCAGGATCCTCATGCCTCAACTCATCATGCAACAGGTGCGCATGATCCCGGACTATTTTCTTGTACCATTTTATATGATGACAAATGCGGATCTCGCACTAGCAAATATTTTTTGGTCACATATTCTGCTACAATTTTCTTGTACAAGAAAATAACGTCGTCTAAAACGGGCTTTACGGAGCAGAACGTCGAAACATATATACCGGGCGACCCAGCGATCTATAAAAGCCCCAAAACTTATTTGCTATTTGAGATATCGACTTCTAGTTTTCTTGGACTGGTGCCCACATATATTCTGCATATTTTAAAAATATGTATGTTTTTGAACAGGGTGTCCCAGTATACATTACAGAACAAAGTTATATTTTTTTAAATGGAACACCCTATATTTTATACTTTATTTTCAACCCTCTTGAGAAGCTGATAAAACTAGTATCAGATAGTATGGGTCTATTATGGACGATTGGTTAGTTATGGGCAAATTTGTGGCAAAAACAAGAACACATTGAAAAAATTGCAGAAGCGCTCCTAGTAAAGCTAGTGTCATTTTTTATACACTAAATAACTTTCCACATCATGAAGAATAATACAAATCGGCTTTGGTTCTTTTTTGTTCATACTGCTATACAGGGTGTCAAGATACGCCAAATATTGGATAACTATTTTTTTTCAAATGGAACACCCTATATATCTTGCCACCAGTACATGGAATTTTTAATAAGCTTTCTAATTATGCACAATTTGTATAATGAAATATTAAGGATTCTTGAGGTTCATCCATAAAAACATTTTTCTTTTGTCAGCTCCTGCTCATTTTTGGATTTTCAGCCAAAACTATGCATTTTCTGAAAAAATAATAGAAGACCAAAGTTGTAGAGCGGAAAATTTTTGATCGATATAGGTCTTTCAACTTTTCCAATAATGCGTGCATTGCCCGCCAGAGTGCGTAAAATCGTGACCGTATATACATTTTAGCGTTTTTCTCAATTTTTTTGTTAATTAATTGCACTATACTTTATTTTCCACGTCCTTTAGCAGAAAAACGGGTAATTATAAAATTATTCAAATGACCTACATCGATTGAAAAAATTCCGCTCTACAACTCTTAAAAGAAGCAATTTTTGCCCAAAATGCATAGTTTTCGCTAAAAATACAAAAAACCATTGAAAAGCGCAAAAATTGATACATACATTTTCAATTTGCATTTTTAGGGAAAACTATGCATTTTTGGCAAAAATTGCTCCTATTAAGAGTTGTAGAGCGGAACATTTTCAATCGATAATTTCCCTATAATTTTCCGTTTTTCCACTACAGGGTGCGGCAAATAAAGTATAGTGCAATTTATTAATAAAAAATTTGAAAAGAATACGCTAGAATGCATATACGGTCACGATTTTGCGCGCTCTGGCGGGCAATGCACGCATTATCTTAAAAGTTGAAAGACACCTACATCGATCTAAAATTTTTCGCTCTACAACTTTGGTCTCCTATAATTTTTCCAGAATATGCATAGTTTTGGCTGAAAATCCAAAAATCAGCGAAAGGTGGCAAAAGAAATATGTTTTTATTGATAAATCTCAAGAATCCTTAATATTTTGTTATACAAACTGTATATCATTGGAAAGCTCATTAAAAATGCCATAGATTGGTGGTAACTTATGTAGGGTGTTCTATTTGAAAAAAAAATAGTTATCCATTGTTTTGCGTATGTTGACACCCCGTATATCACTATGAATAAAAGAAAACCAAAGCCGATGTGTATTATTCTTTATGATGTGGGAAATTTTCTAGTGTATAAATAATGATGCTATCTTTGCTAGAAACGCTTCTGCAATATTTTCAATGTGTATATGTTTTTGCCATAAATTTGCCCATAACTAACCAACCGTCCATAATAGACCCATACTATCTTATACTATTTTTATCAGCTTCTCAAGAGGATTGAAAATAAAGTATAAAATATAGGGTGTTCCATTTAAAAAAAACATAACTTTGTTCTGTTATGTATATTGGGACAACCTGTACAAAAACATACATATTTTTAAAATATATAGAATAAGAAAATTAGAAGTCTATATCTCAAAAAGCAAATAAGTTATGGAGCTTTTACAGATCCCTGGGTCACCCGGTACGTAATAATATATATCCACATGGTCATCTGCAAGTATCTAAAATTGAAATCAAGAATAAATTAGAATCGGCATTTAAAATTGGACTTGAGCAAAGACAAGAAAAACTATTTACTGATCCAAGTAAGTGGCCAACCGATTTAAAAATCCAGAAGTATTCTTTTTTTGCCGAAGCAAATCAGTAATTCATAATAACCAAACAAATGATCATGAAACTATTTCATTAATACATTTCAATATAAGATCTATAAATAATAAATTACCCAGTCTAAATGAAATGCTCAAAAATCATAACAATTGTCAACTCTTGGGAATTACTGAACACTGGCAGACCAACAGTAACATTAAACAAACAACAATCGAAGATTTTAAATTAGTCGCATCTTCCTCCAGATCGGCCTCCATCAATCGTTCGACGGCGTACGGCGGAGCAGCTCTTTACGCGCGACATGACGTTCCGTGCCAGGAACTCGCGGACATCAAAAACATGGCAATATGTGGCGCGTTCGGGTGTGCAGCAGCTGAATGGACTCTACTAAATAAAAAATACGTGTGTGTGTGGTGGTATCGTGGTGTACCGTGCACCAGGACAAAACACAATCAGTGATTTTTTAAACAATTTTGAATTTCTGTTACAAAAGTTATATTTAGAAAACATAACATATTTTATTGCAGGAGATTTTAATATCGACCTTAGCGGCGAGTCAATTGAAGCAATAATTTTTAATAATATTATAGCGTCGTTTAACGCAATAGCAACAATTACATACGCTACACGCATAACTCAATGTACTAATACAATCATTGATAATATTGTTACAAATATGAATAATGACTACAAAACTTGTGTATTTGAAACGCATCTTTGAACAGCAGTTCTAAACCTAGTAGCAAAAAAAACGAAACTTCACTGAAAGTAATATAAATAATTTTGTATGTTTTTTAAAATCTGTCGATTGGAGTAAGATATATGCGAATAATAATGTTAATCAGGCCAGGGACGATTTCATGATCATCATCAATGCGGCATTAAATGCGACCTGCCCCAAGGTGACCACCCAAACGAAATCGAACTAACTGTTACACCAACCCCTCTATAACAAACATAAAAAAGACACTAGATTACTTATCCATTGCTAAACATTTTAATAGCGATGCAAAATCAATGTATCCTGTATTAAAAAAGGAATATGATATCCTTTTGCGGGAACATAAGAAGAAGCAAATTGCGGAACAAATTTCAAGCAGTGATAATAAAATTAAAACAACTTGGGCAATTGTCAATAACATGGTAGGGAAAATAATTATCAAAATAAGACTAATCATTACTTGCTAGGTAAAGAGAATGATTTAAATAACTTTTTCAACAATATTGCTATCCAAGAAACCGAGAAAATTCCGCATCGTCCGTTTCGATGTGAAATAGATATGCGAATAAATACTATGTTTTTTAACCCTGTAAGCACAACAGAAATTTTTAATATTATCTCTTCATTAAAAAATAAAGCATCTTATGGTTATGATGAAATACCCACAAAAATAATCAAGTCGGCTATAAACGACCTCGTGGGTCCTCTTACCCACTTAATTAATATTAGCCTGGAGAAAGGTATATTTCCTGAATGCTTAAAGGTAGGCATTATAAGTCCAATATTTAAAAAAGGCGACCAAAGTGATTTTTGCAATTATAGACCTATTACTCTATTATCAGTCTTTTCCAAGATTATTGAAAAGGCAATAGCAGAGCGAATGATGAATTACTTTCTATCATATGATTTATTAGATAGCGCACAAAATGGGTTCATCAAAAAAAAACCACAAATACAGCTGTATTCGATTTTATAACAGAAATTATGAATGCTTTTGAGAAGTCAGAGATGCCTTTAGGAATTTTTCTTGACTTATCGAAGGCATTCGATACAGTAAGTCATACAATTCTACTTCAGAAACTTGAACACTATGGAGTAAGAGGCATAGGTCATAAACTCATTCACTCATACTTAACAAATAGAAAGCATGGAACAAAAATTGACTCTAACATATCAGAGTTAAAAACAATTAACATAGGGATACCTCAGGGTAGCATATTAGGTCCTTTTCTATTTGTTATATACGTTAATGATTTACCCAAAACCATCAAACAGCAAAATACTTTTATCACAACATATGTTGATGACACTAGCCTCCTAATATCTGGTAAAACTAACATTGAAACAATGCAAAAAACTAATTCTATTTTTAACGTCACGCAAGAATGGATGGAAATGAATAAATTATTAGTTAATAAATCCAAACCTAATCTTGTAATATTTAAAACAAAAAATACACAAAATATTCCAGAAAATATGGACTTGAATAATCAGACTTTTGAAATTAAAAATAAATCTAATTTTTTTGGGAATGGTAATTGATGGTAATTTAAATTGGTATTTGCATTGCGATCAATTGTTATCAAGATTAAATTCTACCTGCTATGCTTTGAGGGTTCTAAGACTGGTCTTAGATACTTCTGCGATAATAACGGTTTACCTTTACCTATTTTGAGAGCTTATTACGATATGGGATAATTCACTACGGTTGTTCTCCGCACGCAAAGCACTTATTTATCATTCAAAAACGTGCCTTAAGAATCATATTCAATCTTAAATTTAATGAAAGCTGCAAGGGAGTGTTTAAGAAAGCCGGTATCCTTACATTTTATAGCCTGTACATCTATGAAATATTGCTTTTTAATTTGAAATACAAAGGAAAATTTAACTCTTACAAAACAAAACATGAATATGATACACGTAATATAGAAAAATATGCATTCCCACCCCATAGACTCGCCCTTTTTGAAACATCACCTTTGTATGCCGCATTGAGGATGTTTAATGGGCTGCCAAAACGTCTGCAAACTATTGGAAGCGAACGACTATTCAAAAATGAATTAAAAACCTATCGAAAAAGAATATTACTCCATATCGGAATATACTAATTGTAATTAATTTAAACCTATTCTGTATTTTCTCTTTGTGACATGTTCAACTAGCGTTGTTGTGATTTGATTGTTTATGTATCATCATGTACTTCTTCTATTTTGAATAAAATATTAAATTGTAATTGTAATCGATATATTCTCGACCGTCTCTGGAAAGAAATAAGTAAGGAAAATATCTGTTCAGGTAAAGAAAGTTTTATTTATTAGCATACACTTAAAGCAATAATTACGCCTAACATGAATTCACAATTAAACATTAATAATTACGCTTAACATTACTGCTCATTGTCTTGCACAATTTTATTTGGATTTTCCTGGAAATATGCTTTAAATGTATCACTCAAAATGTCGTTCAAATGTCTTTCAAATCCTTCTCTGTCAATAATTGTGTTTTGAAGAACACACACAGCCTTAATTATGTGATCGGCAGTCTCATGTTTCGTTTCAATACTCTTTGAAAGTATTCTCCATTTGGAATACAAAATTCCAAATAGTTTTTCTTACTCTTGAGTGCCTAAAATTGTATGCAATTTTATCCATTGTTAAATTGTCAGCTGGGTAGGGTGTTAATAAATGAGTGGATAGAGGATAAGCCTCGTCACCAAGAAAAACCACAGGCGCTTTGACTTGTGTCCCTGGTAAGTAATTATTATCTGGAATATTTAACTGGTTACTTTTCATCTTTAAGTACATATCAGAAGCTGCAAATGTAGCCTCATCGTTCTGCTTCCCAAATCCTCCAACATCGATCATAGCAAATCTATAATGAGCGTCACAGACACCTTGCAAAGTTATCGAATAAAACTTTTTATAGTTGTAAAACATTGTCCCCTGGTGTGGGGGGCAAATAATTCTAACATGTTTTACATCGATACATCCAATACAATTTGGAAAATTCCAAAGTTCGAAGAAGTCACAGCTTGTACGAAGGAACGTATCTGTCGTAGGTACAGGCATGTGAATCGGCTGCAAAACATTCCATAGTTCTTTCACCGTTTCGCTGACAATTTTGCTTACTGTTGAGGCTCCTATTCTGAAAGCGAACGACAGACTTTTAAAAGATGCGCCAGTAGCCAGGCATGTGAAAAAAACAAAGCTATAAAAATCAACGTATTTTTATAATGAAAATTTATGTCGTAATTGTGCCAAATGCCAGTAAGTCCCATCCGCCCAGCCACCATCCCACCCCACCCTTGCTGTATTCACTCCCTCTTTCCTTGCCCTACCTTATATGTACGAATCCTAATTCGCTTTTTTTCAGTTAAAGATGCGCAAAAAAATGGAAGGGACTTTGTGATTACTACAGAAGTGAGTTCCGAAAAACACAAAAGGAGAGATCAGGTCAAGGAGCCGCGACAGTCTATAAACCAAATTGGCCTTACTTCATGAGTTAGGACTTTTTAAGAGCACAGTTTACTGCAAGACCCTCCAGTGGAAACATAAGTACCCGGATTAGAGGTGGGTGATTTTAATCCTGATTCCCCTAATAACTCACAAGAGAACTTGCAAGACGAGAACAATGCCACTGATGAGTCACTAATTGAAAATATTGATGTAGTCCCGAGTACTAGTACAAATAATCAAGAAACCAGAGCTTTCACTCGTCCTAATGACTTTCAAAAGAAAAACTATAGGCAAGATCAAATAAAAAAGTTAGTGCAGCTTGAAGAAAAAAAAGTTGCAATACTAGAGGAAAAGAAAAGAAAACGAGAACTGGAAAAAGAACTAAATAAGGATACTGATAAGTCTCATGCCTCATTTAAAGCTTATTACTGGAGCGAACAAACTGATGTTTCGAAATGAGATACAAAGCTTAGTCATGAAATATGCCTATAACTGTGGGGAGTTACAGTCTTCATCGCGTTCCACTACTGCTTCTGGCTATCCATCTTGGTCTGGGGCCCATTCGCCAACCCCGCTTAATGAAAGCCCGTACAGATTGCATAATCTTGACGATATTGCAGGTGCTGAGTCTGATGTTGAGCAGATATGAAGAAAATCTTAGTTTTAATAATTCAGTAAATAAATGAATTTATGTATTAATTCAATTGTAGTTTTGTATTTTATATTGAAATCAATAAATAAATTGACTTCTTTTGAGCTGTATTACATTTTATTGTATTACTGTCCTCTAAAATATAATGCTTTACCTTTTCAGCTTCAATGCACATAAAATAATTACTTAACACGTTCGCTGCGACTACAATTGGGATCGCACATACGCAAGTATAAAGTTGCACGCACCAGCGCGTCGCTGGCAGCGAACGTGTTAAATACTAAAATTACAATTACACCATTAGGTTACATAATAAATATACATTTTTTTTCTGCATAAACATACCTCAATGTAATAAGAAGCTTCTCTTCACATTCAATTGGCTGCTTCACAAAATTAATACATTTCACTTCCATATGAGGAGAAATCAGGTTTAGTATTTATTCGAAAGTACTGCAATCCATCCTAGTATACTGGAAAAAGCGATCCAGGTATTGTTTCAACTGTGGTGGTGGTACTCTCCAAACTCTTTACGTATTCTATTCACTGGGTGCACTGCACAATGTCCGCCTAAAGTATTAATAATTTTAAGCGCACTGCTCTCATACAACAAGTCATCATCACTGTCTGACGACATTCTGATACTGAAGTTTCTTGACTCGCCACATTTGCCATGCTACGCTCGCCGCTCTACTATGTACATGTGAAGCGCCGCTATTATCGGGGGTAAAAAAACCTCTCAGCTACGCTCTTCGCTACATTCTAGCCTCGCCTCTCCACTATGTTCTCACCCTGAGAAAAGTCTCAGCAGCTTTATCACCGATCTCGGCACCCAAGAGGAGGATTCGGTCAGACCCGCTGACAACGCCGCCGAGGCAGATGACAGACTACCAGCAACGAACGACGCCCCGGGCCCTCTTCAGACCGGACTAGAACCACTCGACTCCAGTCCCAGTGTCACCACTGCCTCCGAAGGATGACGGATAAAGAAGTAAGCAGGATTCAAGTACGGATTCCACCATTCTGTAACAACGACCCGGAAGTTTGGTTTGCAGAAGTGGAGAGCCAATTCGAACTCACAAAAATATCCACAGATGACACGAAATATAACCACGGGGTTGGAAGCCCGGAACCCCGTTACGCCAAGGAGATACGGGACATCCTAACAGTACCGCCAGCAACAGGAAAATACGACACAATCCAAACCAAACTCATCAGACGTCTCAGCGTGAGCCAGGAAAACAAAACACGGCAGTTACTAGAACGCGAAGAGCTGGGTGACAGGAGGCCATCGCAATTCCTGCGACACCTACAACATTTAGCAGGAACGACAGTACCGGATACACTGCTAAGATCACTATGGATGGGAAGACTCCCGAATAATGTGCAGGCGATCCTGACAACGCAAGAAAGGCCAGTCTAAACGACGTAGCAGAGATTTCCGACTCAATAGTAAACGCCACCGCCACACCAGTAGTAAACGAAGTAACAGAGAGCGAGCTAATGAAAACACTACTGACCGAAATCGGACAAATAAAAATACAGCTGCAGGAAAAAGAGAACACCCGACCCGCAACCATTCCGAGGCCGGAGCCGATCTCGAGATGAGCAGCAGAACAGGGAAAAATCATAAATTTGGAGAAAACACCAGGAACTGCCAACCACCATGTACATTCAGCAAAACGGGAAATGGGAAAGGCAGTCAGTAGAGGCGGCCACCGACTGCAAACCCAGCCCATCGCACAGTACCTAATTCACACCGTAGCAGATGTGTGCGTTTTTTCAAGCCGACTTGTTGCACAAAAATTGTAGAAAACCAGCTACAATTTGTACGCAGCGAATGGATCGACTATACACACATACGGCACAATCAACCTCAACGTGAATTTAAAACTGAGAAGCACTTTTCCGTGGAGATATGAGACACAAGAAACTGCACGATGGCAAGACCGACCTCAAAGTGTTTGGACAGGTTGACATGGCAAAGGAGAGCGGAATAAGCACACTCTGCAAAGAGAAGAAGCACCTCCCGATTTTACAAAAATTTCCACTAATTTGTAAACCTCCAGGACTGCCTAACGTACCACAACATGACACGGAGCATTTCATCCAGACAACCCGCGGTCCGCCAGTATCCAATAGGCCCAGACGACTCGCACCCGACAAGTTGAAAATAGCGAAACACGAGTTTAAAACAATGTGCCAGCGGGATTTGGTAGCGAAGAAGAATACTGAATGGCGACCATGTGGGGACTACAGAGCGCTAAACGCAAGAACGGTACCCGACAAATATCCAATTCCACACATAGAAGATTTCGCCAAAGATGTTGCATGAATGTAAGATTTTTTCAACCATCGATCTAGTGAGAGCGTACCACCAAATCCCAATAGCGAGAGAGGATATTTCAAAAACCGCGATCATCACACCGTTTGGATTATTCGAATTCTTGTACATGACATTTGGACTACGCTACGCAGCAGAAACGTTTCAAAGGTTCATGGACGGAATTTTACGAGACCTAGATTTTTGTTATGTTTAGATCGACGATGACAGGCATCTCAACCAACTATTCCAACGACTGGAGGAAAATGGAATCGTTATTAATCCAGCGAAATGCCGATTCGAAGTACACGAAATTCCATTCTTAGGACATACAGTATCCGAGAAGGAAACGAAACCACTTGACGAGAAAGTCAAGGCTATAAAGGAATTTCCACTGCCATAAACAACGAAGCTACGACAAATGCTTGGAATGATTAACTACTACAGACGTTTCATCCCAAACGCAGCAAAGACACAAGCACCGCTAAACGAGTTGCTGAAAGGCAACAGAGAAGGCAACCAGCTCATCATTTGAACCGAAGAGGCGCGGGAAGCATTCAACAGATGCTAGGAAGAAATCAGCACCACAGCACTGTTGTCACACCCAAGAGACGACGTCAAATTATCAGTCACAACAGACGCCTCAGACCTAGCGATAGGCGGAGTAATCCAGCAAAGGCAAGAAGACAGTTGGGAACCACTAGCATTTCTATCAAGAAAGCTATCGATAGCTAAGCAAAAGCACGCAGCGTACGATAGGGAATTGCTGGCGATATACGCGATGATCAAACATTACCAGCACATCTTGGAAGGACGAAATTTCACCATCTTCACAGACCACAAGCCAATTACATACGCGTTCGCACAGAAGTTAGAGAAATGCTCACCAAGCCAATTTGAGATACCTCGACTACATAAGACAATTTTCCACCGAAATTCAACATATCAAAGGAAAAGAAAACGCAGTCTCTAATGCACTAAGCAGAGTCGAACAAATAACAACGCGAATTGAATTCGCAACGATGATGGGTGATGAACAAAACAAGGATACCTAACTAAAAAAAGATCCTGGACGACAAAAATTCGAACCTGAAGCAGAAAAAAGTATAAAGTAGCGAAAGATACGCACGTATTCGTACGGAGAGACACCACGCGAAAATCACTCCAACCTCCGTACGATGGTCCATACGCAGTGATCTCACGGAACACGAACACAATCTTAATAAGGAAGGATGGACAATCAACGACTCCATGGAACGAGTTAAGTCAGCGTAGAGAAGCAGCTCGAAGACACGAACAAAAACCCGGTAGAAGAAGCGAAAACGCAGCCAACAACCATGACGAGGTCAAGCAGGGCAATCAAGAAAACGGTACGTTTTCAACCATGACTCCGTCACAAGGAAGGGGGTGTGTGAGGACCGACGCTAGACAACCATATATATGCATACACACCACCTAGCGACCACGAACAAACGCGACACCAGCGAACGAGCCGACGCGCCACCCCGGCAAGGGATGGGCGCGCCACCAGCAAGGGCTAACGTCACCACCCGCCGACGAGAGAGGAGAGTATTCCTGGTGCAAAGATGCGACGACCCTTCATAACACGCTGCGGACGAAGCAGAGGCAAGCTCTCTTCCGACAAACCACAGCTAGGACACTCGCATTAGCTAGTACAGTAATGCGGAAAGCGTCGAGCTTTCATCTAAATCTAAAACGCCGAGTGCGACGATTAAGAAAAGTCCCAGCAGCTTTATCACCGATCTTGACACCCAACAGGAGGATTCGGTCAGACCCGCTGACAATGCCGCCGAGGCAGACGACAGACTATCAGCAACGAACAACGCCCCGGGCCCTCTTCAGACCGGACCAGGACCACTCAACTCCAGTCCCACAGTCACCACTGCCTCCGACGCCCAGAAGGAAACGGACAGCTAAACCATATCCTCGCCTACATATCATCGCATCGACCGCGACACTCTACTCCGGACTCAATCCTTGGAGGTTTCGCCTCAACGACCCCAGAAGACATTCAGTGCGGAGACAATATCGCCTCTCACAAGAGGGAAGACTCTCACCCTATATTAAATGTAAATACGCTTGTAAATAAATTGAAATAAAACGACTTAAAGACCACCACCTCTATTTGATCACCAAATGAACCGAACACAAAAAACTCGAAAATGAATACTATTATTATTATTATTATTATTATTATTATCATTGTTATCATTGTTATTTGTATGTAACTCATCCACAATAGCACTTCATGGACTCGCCTCCATTATTAGCCTCTCTCGCTTTGCTCGCTCGTCCATAAAACGTCTCTTCCAAGAAAGTGCCATATTGAATTAGAATTAGAATTAGAATTAGAATTCTTTATTGCATGCTATAATACAAGTATTTATACAAGTCCAGATAGGTATAATATATACAAGATACTATAATTAATTATGTACGTTATTATATGAGTTATTATTAAAGTAGATCCGCTTGAGTAATATTATAAGTTATGTAGTCGTTTATGTTATAGAAACATTTTCTTATTAAAAATGTTTTTATTTTTCTTTTAAAGACTGAAATAGCAAGATTACGTACATCTACCGGAATTTTATTATAAAACTTATATGCCCAATAATTTGGTCCATTCCTTGATTTGCTTAGTCTAAATTTACGGATATTTACATCAAGTTTATTTCTCGTACTATATGTATGAATATCGCAGTGTTTATTTGTTTTTAATGTCCTGGTATATGCATACATTATACAGCAATATATATACATGGATGGTAATGTTAGGATTTTTTGTTTAATATACGACTCCCTGCAATCCTCTCTGTATTTATAGCCATCCAATATTCTGATAGCTCGCCTCTGTAGGGCAAATATTCTCCTGGCTCCATATGAGTGTCCCCATAGGATTAAACCATATGCTATTTTGCTGTGGCATATAGCAAAGTACGCGGTTCTCTGAATCGAGCTGGATACTTCGTTAGAAAGCATTCGCAGTATAAATACATTTGAGCCGATTTGTTTGGCCAGAAAATTAATATGCGTGTCCCAAGATGGTTTGGTATTTATGTGTATTCCCAAGAATTTTATTGATCTGGTGGCTGCTTCGTCCCTCTTTTTTAAGGAGAAGGTAAGTTGTTTTGTCTTTTCTGGGTTTAAAGATAATTTATTTGAGTTGAACCACCTTTCCGTTCTTTTTTCCGCCGCTTCGGTTTTATTTACTGCCTCCTCAAGTATTCTATCATTACAAGAGAATGATGTGTCGTCTGCAAAGATAATTTCTAAATTGCTTTTTATGGTTGACGGAAGGTCAATAATATATATAATAAATAATAATGGTCCCAAGATTGACCCTTGGGGGACACCAGTATGTGTATTTAGGATTGAAGACCTTTTCCCCATATATTCCACAATCTGTGATCTATTTTCAAAGTACGATTCCATCATTAGTATAGCGTTGTGGCTAAAATTATAATGTTTTAATTTTGACATTAATATATTGCAAGGAACCGTGTCGAATGCTTTACTTAAGTCACAGAATATTGTAATGCTGAACTTTCCTTCTTCAAAACAGTTTAGCGTGTATTCGATGAATTTTTGTGGTGCTCCGACTGTGTCCCGATTTTGACGGAATCCAAATTGGGCGTCTGTAAATAAATTGTTTTGGCTGAAGAATTTGTGTATTTGTATTGACATTACTTTTTATATAATTTTTGATATAATGGGTAGAATTTCAATAGGCCTGAGGTCGTTTAGATCCTTTACCTCCGTTTTCTTTTCAATAGGGATTATTTTGGCAATTTTTAAGCAGTCTGGAAAGTAGTTCTCTTGGAAACAGTGGTTTATTAAATTTGTCAGGGGAACAGCAATATAGTTAGAGATTGATTTAATTGCATCTACATCTAAGTCGTAGTAGTCCGTCGCTTTGGAGTTTCTTAGTTTATTTATAACATTTGAAACTTCTTCTGTATTGATGTTGGTGAAGTTAAACTGTTCTGACGGTTGGGGTATTCCTGATAACTGAATTACTGGGTCTCCGTCGAATGTATTCATTTTCGCTAACAGTTTGGTCGTGATACTTACAAAAAAAATTTGATTTCGTCAGGTGAGGCTTGCACTGATTTACTGTTTCGTTTAGTAGGCCTTTTTGAGTTTATTACCCTCCACATAGTCTTTATTGGGTTATTTGCATTTGTTATTGCTGCATCATTCGCCTCCTTTTTTGTTTGTTTTATCGCCTCTTTATATTTTGACTGAAGTTTTTTCTTAGCGTCATGTACATATGGCGTGGGATTTGTTTTATATACTTCATGTATAAATTCTAGTTGTAAACGCATATCGTTTAATGCGGAATTAAACCATTTGATGTTTGAATCACATTGTCTTGTTTTTATTTGTTTTAGTGGAAAACTAATATCGAATGCGTCTAATATGTTTTGGAAGAAAATTGAGAATTTTATTTTTATTTCTGAGTTGGTTAAATAAAGGTAGTCCCAGCTCAATTGTTTAATTATCGAAACGAATCTCAGTCTATTTTTTATTGATCTTGCCCTTGATAGTATTTTTTTACATTCTATTGCAGATTTTTTGTAGTCTTCTGTCAGTTCAATTTCACAGAAAATACCGGCGTGATCAGAGAGAAATGGCTGAATTATTTCGGAAACTACGGAACTGTATGAGTATTCATTGAGAAAAATATTATCAAGGCAATGATACTTATGTGTTATGTCCTTAATTAACGAAGACATTCCATTCTATCTAAATAGATCACTAATTCCTATTGAATTGTTATCATCTTTGACATCGAAATACACATTAAAATCGCCACATATTATAATTTGTTTTGTTTTAGAAATCGTTAAAAAGTTCCGCCATTTGGTTTGGTTAAAATAACTACGCCCCCATGCCGTTTCTTTGATCGTGCGAAGTAACTACTTGTTTTATACGGTCCTATAATCAGGTCCACTGTTTCTATATCCTTTAACCAGTGCTCGGTGAGGCATATTACATCCATATCCTCTGGTAACGATCTGAAGAATGCTTCCGTTTCATTTATTTTATTTTTGATCGACTGTATATCTACACCGAAAATTTTTATTTCTGTTTTTGTTTTTGTATCGCCTGTTGTGGGTCTGTCGGCGGTTTGTTTTTCCTGAATAAAAAACTATTTATGCCGATATTCTTTGGCCATGTACTCGAATCAAGTATTTTCGAGGCGTATTCCATCGGTATTGATATTTTATAGGACGCGTATTCTTCTGGGTGTTTTGACTTGAGTTGTTCGCACCTAACGCTGTTTATTCCGGCCGCGTTCAAATGTGTTATTACCTCAGCGGTTGTTGTATTCGCCTGGAGTCTGTACACGTGATGGTGGTGATATTTTGTCGCCCCTTTGAGTGTTGTCGTTTCTGAGGTCCCGAAAACTGATTTACGCTGGGGTGTTTTCTTTCTTCGTACTTCCGTCCATGCTTCCTTTCTTGAATCTTCGTTTTTCTTGCCTCCTCGTTTGGATATTCATTACTGCTTGCATTATTTGTTGTTCCCGCAGCGTTACTTACTGCTCTATTCGTGTCGGTTGTTTCCGTGTTGATTGTGTTGCCTTGTTTCCTTGTTGCATTGGAATTTTGGTTCTCCCGAGATGTCGTTGGGCTAGAATTGTTTGACTTCTTTACTATAGATGTCTCTATAGGACCAATTTCCAGTTTTCTGTATTCCATTGTTTTCGGTATTAATTAATTTATTGGATAGATTATTTATTAATTGATTTTTATGTTTTATTTCCTGACCTTGTACGTCCAGTCGCTTCTTGAGCTCCTTCACTTCATTCTTTAGGTGTATCAACACTTGCAAGTGTATTTTTTGGATACCTTGTTTTTCACATTTCGAACAAGCTATTATTCCAAATTTATCTTCACTTTTAATGCAGTTGGGATGATAGGAAACTTCACAGACACTACATATTTGTTCTTCCTCACTTATAAGTTTTTGGCAATTGCCGCACAGGTGATCTATATCAGTAATAGTTGAATTAGCACTATTTAATTCGCTTTCACTGTGGACTTGTTACATAAATACCTATTATAGCAATCATTATATTTTAGTTTCATTTAGGGTACACAAAGTCACATTATAATTGGTCGGTTTTATTTTAGTTATTAAACAATTGATTGAGGTGTAATGGAAGAACCGAGTGTGCTCTGATATACATCTGAACTATATCTCATTTTTTTCTCCGTCACAGAATATATAATGTTTGTTAACTGATGTATGTATTATTAATTTGTATATACAGTGTGTAACAGCCAAATGGAATAAATTCGATAATAAATAAATGGGGGCGTGTTCGACAAAACGCTCGGATACATCGATTAGTATTTTTAGTTGCGCATTTTTTTAAGCAAAAACTTTTTATACAGGGAAGTCATGTAACTGAAAATACCAATCGACGTATCCGAGCGTTTTTTCGAACACGCCCCCATTTATTTATTATCGAATTTATTCCATTTGGCTGATACACACTGTATATCTGTAACTGGGGAAAAAATAAAAAAAATATTATTGTTATTTTTATTAAAAATTAAACATTTTCTGTCTTAAGCGAAATTTTAAACTTATGTTTAAAACTGTTAATCAGAGTTAAAATACACAAATTTGCCCTAATTTAACCAACTTTGTAGCTCTTAAGATAACCGAAATCTCCAGAGTTCCTATCGAAAAACGATCAGCCCGCAGCTCACTAAATCCCCTTTTATACCATCTAATTGAAAAAATGCATTAATATATTTTTTAATTAGAAATTGTATCTGTTTTAAAATATGTTCTTTTATACAGTAAATCTGAAATGCTTACATAAAGCACGTTTTTAATTTAATATAACGTATTTCAGAATATAGTCTATTCTTTTAACTATACAGGGTGCATTTGAAATAACGAACAGGCATTTAAGGGCACATACACAAAATATTTGTGAACCCATTTCCGTCAAAATTTATTCGAATTTTTTTTTTATTCTCCTAATGTTTCGAGGTTTTTTAAACATTTTGATAACCGATGCTTTTCTCATTTAATTAGGTCTGCATGAAATGTGTGATTGTTTATTTAAAACGCGAGATACGATTTCTTGTCTCCGAAATTTGAAGTGTTATCGCATCGTTTTTTTTTTGTAAAAGATAAACAGTCCTCAAGTTCATTGACGCTTAAAGAGCACTCAGATATTTCCTACGCGCTTGTTGTAATTTGATATCTAAAGCCGACGCCGTTTAAAAATCAGGTCACATTACCACTGCACCCAAACATGTTGCGTATTTTCACTCATTAACTTTAATAATTAATTGCGGGCTTTTTGTTACAGTTATAAACACAATAATTGCGAATATTGTTTAAAAATAATATAATCTCTTTGTGGTTACGAGCCTGTTCGTTATTTTAAATACACCCTGTATATGAACCCATTAATTCGTTAAAGATAAGAGTTATTTTGAAAAATAAAACAAATCGAGAGTGTTTGAAAAACATATTTTAGGCTTCACGAAACGATACAATAACTATTACAGCACCTTGTTTGTCACGATCATACTTGAAAGATAACTACTCTCTTCACCACTATAGAATTATATTCATATCTTAGTACTTGAGCAAAAACAATGCGATACCTGTAGATTGTATCACCAAATTTTATCTGATAACTGCCAAGGTGAATGAAAAGTTATAAAATAATCGCACACGCAATTTTGCAATTTAGTTCGAGTCAATACGAAGGTATTAGGAATTAGTGTGGTTGCTGTCCTAGCCATTCTAGGTAATGTACAAGTCGGTTTAATTAAATCATAAATGAATTTGCACACTAATTTAAAATATAAATCATTTTAAAGTAATTTTTTTAAAAATATTTTTAATTCTTAAGTAAATAAATAATACTAATAAATTAATCTAAATTTTGTAATTAAAAATTAATTTGAAACAAATTAGGTGGTAAGATGGCACAATTAACAAATATAAACAATATTTTTTATAATCTTAAATTATTCAGAATCATAAATACCGCTTATGACTGCTTGGCTTTTCAACAGGATCTTGCTAAATTTAATGATTCGTGTATCAAAAATGGGCTCTATAGATAAGTGCAAACGAAAGGCATACAGTGAGAAACATACAAATGTTAATTTCAATTACAACATAACTCATACAAATCTTCAACAAATTACCTGTTTCAAAGATCTTGGATATATTTTGATAGGAAATTAACATTTAATGATCACATTAATCAAATCACTAGTTTCAGCTACAAACTATTGGGATTTTTAATCAGAAATACCAAGTTATTTAAAACTACACAGCCGTTACTAAACTTATATAACGCTTACATTCGCAATCGCTAAGAATTTTGCTCAGTTGTATGGAGCCCGCACTACACTGTTCATATCATAGAAATTGAGAAAGTTCAGAGAGAATTTCTAAAATCACGGTACTGTAGGAAATACCTGATATATCCTTTTGGGGTTGTTTGTGTTCGGTTTATTTGGTGATCAAAATAGAGGTGGTCTTTAAGTTGTTTTATTTCAATTTATTTACAAGTGTATTTACATTTAATACAGGATAAGGGTCGTCCCTCTTGTGAGCGGCGATATTGTCTCCGCACTGAATGTCTTCTGGGGTCGTCGAGGCGAACCCTCCAAGGATTCAGTCCGGCGTAAAGTGTCGCGGTCGATGCGATGCGATGTAGGCGAGGATATGGTTTAGCTCTCCGTTTCCTTCTGGGCGTCGGAGGCAGTGGTGACACTGGGACAGGAGTCGAGAGGTCCTGGTTCGGTCTGAAGAGGGCCCGGGGCGTCGTTCGTTGCTGGTAGTCTGTCTTCTGCCTCGGCGGCATTGTCAGCGGGTCTGACCGAATCCTGCTCTTGGGTGTCGAGATTGGTCGAGATCGGTGATAAAGCTGCTGGGATTCTTCTTAATCGTCGCACTCGGCGTTTTAGATTTAGATGAAAGCTCGACGCTTTCCGCATTACTGTACCAGCGAATGCGAGTGTCCTAGCTGTGGTACCTCCTGACGGTTTGTCGGAGGAGAGCTTGCCTCTGCTTCGTCCGCAGCGCGTTATGAAGGGTCGTCGCGTCTTTGCCCTAGGAATACTCTAGGCGCGTCTTCTCTCGTCGGCGAGTGGTACGTTAGCCCTTGCTGGTGGCGCGCCCATCCCTTGCCGGGGCGGCGCGTCGGCTCGTTCGCTGGTCTCGCGTTTGCTCGTGGTCACTAGAAGGTGTGTGTGCGTATATATGGTTGTCTAGCGTCGGTCCCCGCACACCCTCTTCCTTGTGACGGAGTCTTGGTTGAAAACGTACGGTTTTCTTGATCGCCCTGCCTGACCTCGTCGTAATTGTTAGCTGCATTTTCGTGTCTTCTACAGGGCTTTTGTTCGTGTCTTCGAGCTCCTTCTCCATAAACGCTGGCTTAACTCGTTCCATGGAGTCGTTGATTGTGCATCCTTCCTTATTACGATTGTGTTCGTGTTCCATGAGATCACGAATTCTCGGCCTTGAGCCGTAGTTATTTGTAGTGGCGTGCCGTATCTGGCTATCCAATGCGTGACAAGTAGTTTAGCTGCAGTGGTTGCTTCTATGTTCGCCATTGGTATAGCTTCAGGCCATCTCGTGAATCAGTCGATACATGTGAGTATGTATTTCTTTCTGTTTGATTCTTGTGGTGGGCCAACGATGTTCATGTGTATGTGGTTAAATTTCTGTGTGGGCAAGCGAAATTCTCCTGGAGTCGGTACGTTGTGTCTGGTCACTTTCGCTTGATGGCACATTCGGTATTCTCTGCTTCATTTCTAGCAGTCGGCTCGGATTCTAGGCCACACGAACCTTTGCGTCACTAGCCTGGTTGTGGCTCTTGCTCCGGGGTGCGACAATTGATGCATGCTGTTGAATATTTGTCTCCTTTGCCTGCTCGGGATGTATGGTCGGACTGTGTTGGTCACAGTATATGTCCGTTTTATACTCTGGCAAGTATACTTTTTTTTAGCTTCAGGTTCGAATTTTTGTCGTCCAGGATCTTTTTTTTTAGTTCGGTATCCTTGTTTTGTTCGTCACCCATCATCGTTGCGAATTCAATTCCCGTTGTTATTTGTTCGACTCTGCTTAGTGTATCGGAGACTACGTTTTCTTTTCCTTTGATATATTGAATATCCGTGGAAAATTGTCCTATGTAGTCGAGGTATCTGAATTGTCTAGGTGAGCATTTCTCTAACTTTTGTGCGAACGCGTATGTAATTGGCTTGTGGTCTGTGAAGATGGTGAAATTTCGTTATTCCTAGATGTGCTGGTAATGTTTGATCGTCGCATATATCGCCAAAAATCCTCTATCGTACGCTGCGTACTTTTGCTCAGCTGTCGATAGCTTTCTTGATTGAAATGCTAGTAGTTTCCAACCGTCTTCTTACCTTTGCTGGATTACTCCGCCTATCACTTGGTCTGAGGCGTCTGTTGTGACTGCTAATTTGACGTCGGCTCTTGGGTGTGACAACAGTGCTGTAGTGCTGATTTCTTCCTCTCTGTTGAATGCTTTCCGCGCCTCTTCGGTCCAAATGATGGGCCGGTTGCCTTTTCTCTTGCCTTTCAGCAACTCGTTTAGCGGTGCTGGTGTCTTTGCTGCGTTTGGGATGAAACGTCTGTAGTAGTTAATTATTCCAAGCATTTGTCATAGTTTCTTCGCTGTTTGTGGCAGTGGAAATTCCTGTATGGCCTTGACTTTCTCGTCAAGTGGTTTCGTTCCCCTCTCGGATACCGTATATCCTAAGAATGGAATTTCGTGTACTTCGAATCGGCATTTCGCAGGATTAATAACGATTCCATTTTCCTCCAGTCGTTGGAATAGTTAGTTGAGATGCCTGTCGTGGTCGTCTTTCGTTTTCGATGCGACTAGTATGTCGTCGATGTAAACATAACAAAAATCAAGGTCTCGTAAAATTTCGTCCATGAACCTTTCAAACGTTTGTGCTGCGTTGCGTAGTCCAAATGTCATGTACAAGAATTCGAATAATCCAAACGGTGTGATGATCGCGGTTTTTGGAATATCCTCTCCCGCTATTGGGATTTGGTGGTACGATCTTACTAGATCGACGGTTGAAAAATGTTTACATCCATGCAACTGTTGTGCGAAATCTTCTATGTGTGGAACTGGATATTTGTCGGGTACCGTTCTTGCGTTTAGCGTTCTGTAGTCCCCACATGGTCCCCATTCGGTATTCTTCTTTGCTACCAAATGCAATGATGCGGCCCAAGAGCTTGTTGAAGGTCTTGCGATCTCCATCTGGCACATTGTTTTAAACTCGTGTTTCGCTATTTTCAACTTGTCGGGTGCGAGTCGTCTGGGCCTGCAGGATACTGGCGGACCGGGGGTTGTCTGGATGAAATGCTCCGTGTCATGTTGTGGTACGTTAGGCAGTCCTGGAGCTTTACAAATTCGTGAAAAATTTTGTAAAATCGGGTGGTGCTTCTTTTTTTTGCAGAGTGTGCTTATTCCGCTCTCCTTTGCTATGTCTACCTGTCCAAACACTTCGAGGTTAGTCCCGCCGTCGTGCAGTTTTTTGTGTCTCACATCCGGGAGTAACTTGTAGAATGACAAGAAATCGACGCCTATGATTGCTTTATGTACTTCCGCAATTACGAATCTCCACGGGAAATTTCTTCTCAGTTTTAAATTCACGTTGAGGTTAATTGAGCCGTATGTGTGTATAGTCGATCCATTCGCTGCGTACAAATTGTAGCTGGTTTTCTGCAATTTTTGTGCAACAAGTCGGCGTGTAAAAACGCAAACATCTGTGATAAACAGGGGGTGCAGTCGGTGGCCGCCTCTACTGACTGCCTTTCCCGTTTCCCGTCTTGCTGAATGTACATGGTGGTCAGCAGTTTCTGGCGTTTTCTTTAAAGGGCCCCTCACAAATCAAATGGAAATTGGCTTTCGGTGAAATTGACAAAATTTTGGATATGTTGTTCCTTTCGGTGTCCAGATAAAAAGTCTCGATGGGCACAAAGCTCAAAAATCTTCCCTGCGAGCAGTACCCAGCTCCGAAGGTTAGAGATCGGTAAACCCTGATTTTCGCTAATTTTACCTCTCTCCTTGCATTTTCGGGATATTTATAAGATAATCGGAATATATATAATCTTCATATACACTGCTCAACATTTGAACTGGTACACTCACAAGAACATATACAGGGTATCCGAAAAGTATGGAATATCCCGTATAGCTCAGTAAATATCCACTTTAGAGAAAAAAGTTTTGAATGGAAGTTATTTGACACCTAGTTATCCACCACCTTAGATATATCAATTTTATTTTTTTGCTATAAACAAAAGCGCAACGAATAACACTTACATTTTTTTAAATGACAAGGCACATATTTTTTATACTCATTTAATAGAGTTTCTTTTTCTCTTTTTAACGGCATGAAACTTGATTACCTTTACATAAGAAAAATGTCTAGAAAAATAAGAAAATGTCTTGGATATTTATTTTCATTTCATTGATCAAATCGTACATGCAGTATTTAAAACCCGAATTTAGCACTGTCAAATCATAATTGGTTTACACTTTGAATATTTCCTGTAAGTTTGATTTAATTACATTACTCATTTGTTAAACAATTTGATATTACAAAAAATAAGTATCCAAGATATTTTCTTTTTATTGATTTTTTTTAGATAAAGGTAATCAAGTTTTATGTCGTTGAAAAGAGAAAAAAAACTCTATCAAATGACTTGACTCAAAAAATATGTGCCTTGTCATTTAAAAAAATATAAGTGTTATTCGTTGCGCTTTTGTTTATAGCAAAAAATAAAATTGAAATATTCAAGGTGGTGGATAACCAAGTGTAAAGTAACTTCTATCAAGGAATATGGAATATAAAGAAAGGCAATAGTGTTCTTTAATTTGACTACGTTTTAAAACTGCCACAAATTGTGTCGACCTCTCGTTGGGGTAATTTCAACTGTTTAGAGGTTTTTTGTAACTGTAATGTCGCTCCCTGAAATCGAATATCCAGAAAATAGGTAAACACAGGATACGTTCCATTCAAAAGTGATTGGTGACAGATGGAATGTGATTTTGAGGTAGGCGTGGCGCACTTATTAGTCAAGAGTGCAGCCACTAGTAGGGATGTTTTCGGATTGAGCGTTTTGCGTCTGGACGTCGCCTATGTTAGATTGAGATTGTCATCATTGCCCTGCAGAAATATGTATTGAATTGAATTTAATTTAGGGGTGTTACGGAGGGTTAGGTATTCCAAAAAACTTGTGGAAAGCGGACGAAAAATGTAATACATACACAAATTTTGAAAACGATAAAAACATTGAAACCTAATGAAATAAATTAGTGTGTTATTTATTTATTCAATGGATTTTAATTTTACATACGAATTCTAACACTACTTAGTTCTATCGAATAAAGAATCAGCTTAAAAATAATACGATTCAAATAAATTTAACAAACATATCTACTTAATGATATTGACAAGTTGGTCTTGAAAGCGCTTACAATAATATTGAATTTTGCAAAATGTTTTAAAATAATTAATTGATTCTTCTTTTCACCTTGGTTAATAAAAAATAACACGGTTATGAATTTTATTCGGAAAACATTTTATTTATTTTGCACATTACTAACTTTTTGTTTGTATTTTTTGGTACACAATAATGTTTTTGATTCCGTTGCTAAGAGTTGATATAATTTGCTTTTAATTATAATATCGATTATAAAATTTTTATGAATGAAGCAAAGGTCATTTTCATCAAGCCACTGAGCATATGAAATATTTATTTTATTTAAAACATCCTTAAGTAAGAGTTGTTTAAACTCTTTAATTTCTTTGTTTTTATTATAGATATCTATGATGACCTCTAAAACACTTTTTATTAAATTTATCAAAAATTCTGTTGGCCTATATAAAAATTGTATCGTGCCACTTTCACCGTAGTCCCTTAAAACCAACAAAATTTCATTTTTGATATCAATAACCTCTTTGGTGTTTTTAATGAAATCATTTTGACATTTCTCGCATTTAAATTTGTTCTGTAATTTGTAACCTATATATCCAGCGTAATATACAATACTATTGAGTTGCAATGAGGTAATATTCTGCAAAGGTTCTTGGGAAATTTCTTCACTATTACTGTCTCCAAACTGGTCAGAAATGTTGTTTTCCTCAGTAACCAACGCTGTTGTATTTCTGAAAAGGAAAAAAAATAGATACATAATGTAATTAAAGCACGATGTTTGCAAACGTTACCTTACTGATTCTAGGGATAATTCCATCAACTGCTCATCATCATCCAATTTACAATTCGTATTCTCCGTAACAGGTTCCAGCATTCGCACTTGCATAACCTGTTGCAATTCTTGGCGGAAACTCCTGACTGTTGGATAACGATTATGTCCTCCTTTGCTTCGAACTGCGAACAAGTTTTCAACAGTATCTTGCTGCAGACGATTTGTTAGTAAATATGTTTGCCCTTTTTCGCAAATGTCTTCAAATAAAAGCAACACTGCAGTTATTGTTTGAACCATTCCATCAAAACAATAAATATTTTTTCTAGCGACATTATTTTTGTTATAAACTTTAATGTCGCTTATATACATCTTCGCATTTTGTAATGTTTCTATTACGATTCCATTTTTGTCGGATAGTGGACGTCGCATCGGGTTTTTGTCAAACACATTTCGACTATTCAAACAATCAAATAAGTCATTCATTGTTCTTAAGAAAATAGCCGTATTTTCAGCAGAATTTGACACAATCTCGCCCGTACTCACTCCAGTTCGAAGGGCAGAGGACATTCTTCGGCTAAAAATTTGCTAATTTCACCGACATTTTCTCAAACGAATTGGGATGTATATGACGTTGTGTAATTTTCGTTAGTGCTGATGATAATTTTCCTTTTTTGTCAATGTTGTAAATTGCAACAATGTCTTTCCATGATACTCTTAAATCGTTCACAAAAATTTCTGTTGACATTAGAATATTTCTTATCGACTTTATAAGATGGGGTACATCATAAAGAGCATAAATTTTACAATTTTCTATTGTAAAAAAGGGACTCGTTTTCGAAACATTAAAAAATACTATATGCTCGCCTATTATTTGATCCTTGATCACAAACTACTGCCATAACTTTTAGACCAATGGACATACATTTTTAAATATTTTCAATAATTAATTGTACCAGTGTAGGTCCTTGCGTAGGTCCTGCCGCAATGTAATATGAAATTGGTTGTTTCCATGAAGAAAACAACCCTCGCAGCATAAAAACAAGCGCTTGCGTCCCAATTTTCGATGTTCTGCCAATTTCTCCAAAATCTTCAAAACCCTCTATGATGTCTTGTTTCAAATTATACTGTAAATATTTCTTTATCGACATCTCATCGAACATTAAAACACAATATTTATCAATATTTTCCATACTTGCCACCTTGTGCTGAAATATTTGGAATAAATTTGTTTTTGTGCCAGTTGGCAAATTATTTGTTTCTGTCCAATTACGAATTGTTCGTGGAGATGGTAAATTCAATTTTGATTTCTGCCTCATAAATTTATATAAAGATGGCGACTTGTAATAATATGCTAAAGATAACCGTTTTTCTGTTTTGGACCATTTGTTATTGTTTTTGTGTAGTGTCACCATATTTACAAATGTTTGGGTGTCGGTCGATTTATTCTTCAAAATTCTTTGAAAATTATAACCAGGTCTCATTTGCGTAACTTGCTTTTTCAATCTGTATTTCTGTGTACAGTGGCGCCTTAATTTTCTTAGCAACGAATTCGATTTATTCTTTTCTTTTCGGCAGTTAGTGGATACTGACAATTCCAAAGAGGGTATTTCGGGTAGAGTAGGCTCTTCGACAAGAATATCTCGTTCAGGAGTTAGATAATGAATTTGCTGATTGTCACAAGTGCCCTGTAAACGTAGTTTGAAATAGTACATTATGACAAGAGTTATTACTTTATAGTTTCTTCATGTTACAAGACTTCCCTTTACTGCCTAAATAAAAATAAAAGGATAAATTACTTACCGAATTATTATCAGCTTGTGTTAGCGCAGATAGATCGTCAGCACTGGTAATATTTTTGGAATAACACTTTGTCACCGGTAACTTCATCGTAAATTCTTCTTCAGTCTCCGAAGTGGATAGAACGTCACGAAAATCATGCGGCACTGCATTATTCGACAAAATTTTCCGCACACTACTACACTACATATATTTTGTGTTAAAATGTCTTTCACAAATACTCCTTAATCGCAATTCGTCTTGTTGAAATTGAAGTAAATTTATGTTCCCGCAATTATCGAGCCAAACTTTTTGCCGTTCTTGGTCGATCGGAAACTTAAAATATGATATATTCGGATGAGTAGACCGTTTGTTAAAACAATTAAAATATACACAACTGGTTTTGCTGGTATTCATTTTAAATAATTTTGAATTACACTACGCTTCAAGATAAAATAAAATACATCTTCTTATATCTTGGAAAGATGATAAGGAACTGATCACAAATGAACAATTTACAAAATAACTGAATAGTAAAAGTAGAGGGATACATTTTGGGATGTGGTATTGTTGAGACTCCTGACCAGTCCCAACACGAACCCTTAATTAATATATATTGCCGGTCCGAAACGTGAGAAAGTGCGGCTAGCAAAAATATTTAAAAAGCCCGAATAAACCAGCCATGTTAGTTTTTATGGTGTTTGTGCAAGTTGCGATAATGCCCGCTGTTCCTATTGGCCCGGCGGCGTATATCTGACAAACAGACCACCACAACGCGACCCTGAAGGGTAAGTTGGCACCCCTCCACCACTTGAGCACCCAGGAAGACGACATCAGTTAGTTATGACAACCACCAAATCGTACACACAAACGCGTACATACTATCAATCATAGGAGTCGCCACCCAACAGACCTACACAAGAGCGTTGCGAGGCAAGAGGGGGTACATACATAGACGTAGTCAAATAGTGCCATTAAGTTGCCGTTCTTTATATTCCATATTCCTTGCTTCTATTTAAAACTTTTTTTCTCTAAAGTGGATATTTACTGAGCCATACGGGATATTCCATACTTTTCGGATACCCTGTATAAAAAACAATTTACTACCTTTCGAGCAATACCTTGTTGCTTAATTGATAGTATATGGTCCTGGAAACACTTTTAGGACAATGAATATTATAAGAATAATACGAATTTAAAATGTTTTAATGGAAAAATAACAAAATCTTAATTTTAGTATTACAGAAAAGTTTGCTCTGGAAAGAAATGATGACAAAAACTTAAAGATGAATAATGCGTGGGACCTAGCTCTTATGACCTCTTGGAAACGTCTTGGCATGCTGGAAATCAAATCCCGATGTAATGCTGAGGAATATTTAGCCATTCGAGAAATTCGTAAAAATTCTCTTTAAACTTGATTAAGTATAAGCAAAATAGAGGTGGTCTTTAAGTCGTTTTATTACAATTTATTTACAAGCATATTTACATTTAATACAGGGTGAGGGTCGTCCCTCTTGTGAGCGGCGGAATGACTTCTGGGGTCGTCGAGGCGAACCCTCCAAGGATTCAGTCCGGCTCTTAGAGTGTCGCGGTCGATGCGATGCGATGTAGGCGAGGGTATGGTTTAGCTGTCCGTTTCCTTCAGGGTGTCGGAGGCAGTGGTGACACTGAGACTGGAATCGAGTGGTCCTGGTCCGGTCTGAAGAAGGCCCGCGGCTTCGTTCTTTGCTGGTAGTCTGTCATCTGCCTCAGCGGCGTTGTCAGCGGGTCTGACCGAATCCTCCTCTTGGGTGTCGAGTTCGGTGATAAAGCTGCAGGAACTTTTCTTAATCGTCGCATTCGGCGTTTTAGATTTAGATGAAAGCTCGATGCTTTCCGCATTAATGTACCAGCTAATGCGAGTGTCCTAGCTGTGGTACCTCCTGACGGTTTGTCGGAGGAGAGCTTGCCTCTGCTTCGTCAGCAGCGCGTTATGAAGGATCGTCGCGTCTTTGCCGTTGGAATCCTCTAGGCGCGTCTTCTCTCGTCGACAGGTGGTACGTTAGCCCTTGCTGGTGGCGCGCCCATCCCTTGTCGGCTCGTTCGCTGCTCTCGCGTTTGCTCGTGCCCGCTAGGTGGTGTATATGCGTATATATTGCTGTCTAGTGTCGGTCCCCACAATCCTACACAGGGTTATTCATTAGAACTGCTGGAACGTGAATTTGGTAACGTTTCACTGCAACACCGGCGCATTTTAGCTCAAATTATTTTTATATATAAGTTAATTCACCACAAAAACAATGATTTATTACTGTCATCCTTGTTAAACATCTTCTGTACCACGTCAAAACGGTAGACTACAACAAACTTTTTATACAGTGTCTTCATTTCAAAAGGAGCCACCCTGAATAACTTTGGATCTGAAGTAGTTACGGTTTTAAGAAAAAATAAGTCAATTTTGTTTTCGAGGGGGAACTTAAAAAAACACTGTTTTTATAATTTTATCTTTCACCCCTTCACCCCATCTTTATAATTTCAAATGGCACCCCCTATTGTGCGATACCTCATTTTAAAGGGCATAAAAAATACTATCCAGCAAAGCAAAAATAATTGATATCAGTTCATTTGTTTTAGAGAGAGAGGGTATTAATTTCAAAATACTCACCCCCAGCCACCCCATCTTTATAATTTCAAATAGCATTCCGCATTGTGCGATACCTTATTTTAAAGAGCTTAAAAAATACCATCCAGAAATGCAAAAATAATTGGAATCAGTTAATTTGTTTTAGAAAGGGTATTCAATTCAAAATACGTCACCCTGAATAACTCTGGTTGTGAAGTAGTTACGGTTTCAAGAAAAAAACGTCAATTTTGTTTTTGAGGGGGAACTTAAAAAAAACACTGTTCTTAGAATTCCATCTTTCACCCCCTCACCCCCAACCATCCCGACTTTAAAATTTCAAATGGCACTCCCTATTGTGCGATACCTCATTTTAAAGGCAATACAAAATATTATCCATCCAGCAAATAAAAAATATTTAATCAGTTCATTTGTTTAAGAAAGAAAAATATTAATAAAAACAGGATAATATGTACTGGCAGTAATATAAAATCTTTACTTACGGCCGAATCTAAAAAAGCTTGGATTTTTATAGGCAATGCCCATAAATCTACTTGCGTTAACGATATTATTGATCATGTGTCAAAGTTAATTAACAGTAAAGAATTTATCTGCGAAAAACTCGATACATTCTCCACAAGCAAAGCGAGTTTTAGAATAGGCGTTGATTTATCAGTACACGAAATAATCATGAAGCCGTCCAACTGGCCCCAAAATATTATTCTAGATCGCTATATTTTTCGAAAACGTAATCGAAAGTTGAATAATAGAGGTTGAATAATAGAATTAGACATGTTTCAAACACCGCAGCACAACTTAAATTAAAATTTCTATTTATAAACTGGAAGGACACATCATTAATGAAAATATTCCATTCAACTTTATCGCCGTACAGGAACATTGGTTACAGAAATTTGAAATGGATGTACTTACAATAAAAAACTATAAGGTTGCGGATAGTTTTTGCAGGGCAACCCCTTATGGAGGCTTAGTAATTTTTGCCAATGAATCTCAGGTTGATTTAAATGCCATGAATCACCTAAACATATTTTCCGTGTAACATGTATGTGAATTATCAATCACAAAAATCGCCCAACATGACATCGTTCTTGTTAATGTATATCGCCCACCATCCGGTGATCTTATGAAATTCATTGAAAATATGGATTCTTTGTTATCTATACTTAGTCTGAAAGGCAGCAAAATTATCATAGAAGGTGACTTTAATGTCCATTTTAAAATGATAAATGACAATGATGCCAAAATTCTCACAGGCCTTATGATCAGCTATGGTCTCAGCCCCGTAGTTTCATTCGATACGAGAAACAATAAACAACTCGACAATGTTTTCACCAACTTGGACAACGAAGTCATTCACGTATGGCCCGTACACTGGGGGCTTGCCGACCATACAGGAATTGGAATTGATATATCTGTTATCACAAATCAATCACCGATTTGCAAGAAAACGATCACCAGACCCATTACGCGTCTGGGGAAATTTTATTACTACCAAATAATAGAACAATGTAATTGAGATTTTTTGAAGGATTCAAACCTACATTTGAATGCAAAATGCGAAATATTCCTAAACCATCTAGAGACGGCATTGGAATCTACATTCCCTGAAAAATCTTTTAAAAACGAACCCAAGAAACTGCCAATAAGTTGGTTCAACCAAAAACTACAAAGCCAAAGGAAAACCTTGCAGTTCCTTGATGAAGTTCACCAACAATACCCGGACAGTACGTACATAAACAATGAACTAAAACGTCTCCGTAAAGTGTATAGTGCATCACTTAAGCAAGCTAAAAAAAGTGCAACGGACAATTATATTCGGTCGTCTAGCTGTGCACCCAAGGCGATGTGGCAAGTTGTGAACGCAACCATCAGTGACAACAAAACTCACCACCCTTGTGATTTGAATGCAAGTGATCTGAACAGTTTTTTTGCATCATCGGCCGAAAATATTGCAACAACCATTCCTGACTGTGATATCGATCCAATAAACTATTTTAATAATTTTAATATGTCATGTTCTGTCCCTGATTTTAAATTTTATTATGTGTCCGAAATTACTATTCGTAATGTAATAAAAATCCAAGGCTAAGGATGGATATGGACTATCGCTGGATCTAATACTTTGTATAAAGGACTTAATTGTGCCTCACATCTGTAAACTAGTAAACGGATGCATCAGAAGTTGTACTTTCCCTGACTGTCTGAAGATTGCAAAAATTATTCCTATATTTAAAAATAGTGATAAGGAAGATCCTAACAACTATCGACCTATTGCATTACTGACTATTATATCAAAATTTTTTGAAAAAATAATGCATGAACAACTCTGCACACATTTTGAAAAAAATAACATACTTGACAAGTCGCAATATGGATTCAGGTAGGGAAGGTCTACCGGAGATGCAATAGCGGATCTAGTGGATAACTGTATGTGTAGTATTAATGATAAAAAATACCAAAATGCGACGTTCTTAGACCTATCAAAGGCGTTCGACAGTGTATGCCACATAATTTTGCTACGGAAACTATACATGTATAATATACATCCAACGAGCTGTAGACTGATCTTATCGTATTTGTCAGGAAGGCAACAATATGTGTGGGTCAATGAACAAGCATCCGACCTTCTGCACTCTAATATTGGGGTTCCCCAGGGCTCGATCATGGGGCCATTGCTATTCTTAATTTTTATTAATGATTTTCCCCGTATCTTTAACAACAGTAAGGTAGTGCTTTATGCGGATGACTCCACAATTTTAACGGCGAGCGATAATCTCCAGACTACACTGCAATTAAGTGAGGATGCACGGTCGACGGCCAGTAAGTGGTTTCAATGCAATAAGTTGAGACTTAATGAAGGAAAAACTTCTAATATTATGTTAAGCTTGAAACCCTTTAATAAACCTGATAATATTAGCTTTAGCGACCACTCCAAATTCTTGGGAGTGTTTGTGGATTTTAAATTGTTGTGGCATGAACACGGCAGGCAACTATCCACCCGACTAAATAAAAATATGTTCCTGCTTCGCAATCTTAGCAGCAACGTATCAAACTCTGTTCTCAAAACAGCTTACTTTGCTATGTTTCAAAGCTATCTGGTGTATGGTATTCTATCGTGGGGCCATTCTTCCATCAGGCATGACATGTTTGCTCTTCAGAGACGTGCTGTTAGAATTGTTGCTGGAATTGGTTATACAGCCGATTGCAGAGCAGTTTTCGCTAATTTTAATTTACTTACACTCCCTTGTATTTATATTCTGGAGTGTTTAAAGTATATTCATAAAAATAGGAACAAATTCACTTCACACGAGCAGATTCATGCATATAATACTAGACACAAAAGTAATATACATCCTGAATTTGTGAGGCTGATTAGTACGAAAGATGGAGTAAGATATTTTGCAGTTAAATTTTATAATGCCTTACCCGCATCTATACGAGAACTGAACTGTATACATTTTAAACGTATAGTAAAGAGCGTATTACTAAGATTGTCCTATTACTCTTATGATGAGTTTCTAAACAATGCGAGACAGGATTTTATTTTATAACATGTGCTTTATTTAGTTTTGTTTCGTTTAGGTTAAGTATTTCTGTTTAGTAAATTATATTACTATTATCTTTGACCTGTGTAAACTTTGTAGTATTGGCACTAATTTAAAATAAATAAATAAATGTGGAGACTACAAAGTAACTATAAATCAAGCTATACAGATTGACCAACACCCACTACCACGTGTAGACGAATTATTTGCAAAATTGCAAGGCGGAGTATATTTCACAAAGCTAGACTTAACCGCTGCTTATCAACAAATGGAATTAAGTAAAGATTCACAGTTGTTAGCCACAATAAGTATGCACAAGGGGTTGTTTATGTATACGCGGACGCCTTATCGTATTGCCTGCGCGCCATCTAAATTCCAAAAAGTAATGGAATCACTGTTGGAAGGGTTGGAAGGCGTAGTTTGTTACCTTGACGATATAATTATCGCGGCAAAAAAATTTAGAGAACATTTAGAAAGAGTAAATAGGGTACTAGTGATTCTGCTAGAAAGCGGTTTTACTATTAATAAGCAAAAATGCGAGTTTAAAAAAAAAAAATATTTATTTGGGTCACGAAATTGATAAAAATGGGTTGCACACGTTGAGTGAAAAAACGGAGGCTATTAGGAATGCTCCACAAGTAGGGTAAACAATGGGGCTACGGGACCACTTTAATTACAGGTAAAAACAATGGGGCCATAGGACCATCGCCATCCCCACCAGCGAGTGTTTTAATTAACCAATTTACTAATCGGATTATCTAATAATTAGTTTGCATGGAGGCGGTTATTAGCTGGCATTGTATAGCACACAGGGGCGGCTGTCATTGTGTAGGAGGCGGTATGCAACAGCCATTACAGCGTAAATTTGTTAAGGTCAATGAAGTGGCGGCTGGGAAATCAGGTTGCATGATTTTCTGACGTCACGGAAAAATACTGATGGTCAATTTAAGTTAAATACAAAGGGAGAATTCGAAAATAAAGTGAAAGGGTTAACAATACAAATATTATTATTATTATGAGCGTGTCCCAAACTGTAATTTTAATTATTTACTTCATATGCTATTTTTTTCTATTTAGAGCCATGTCCTTCATCAATAAGCTAAATGCAATTGGTGGTGTAAAGCCGACCCTCAAAGTGAGCGATATGCAGGTTGGGGAACAGAAAATCATCCTGGAGGCGAAGACAGTAACCACGAGGTATGGGCCGACCATACTATGTGAACTGGAGGATGCAGTTTTATTCCTACCCGATAAGTTCAACGCAGTGGACCTGGACGAATTCAAGGCATCAATCATCTAAGGCCTGTGCCTGTACAAGACGAAGGATGGGGCCATAGCGTTCGACGCAGTCGACACCGATGGTGCATCCAAGGCCTGTACCTGTAAAAGACGAGGGATCGAGGAATAGCGTTCGACGCAGTCGACACCGATGGTGCATAGGGGCGATGGGGTAGGAGTATTAGTGATAAAAAAAAATGTCCAACATATATATATATATATATATATATATATATATATATATATATATATTTTAGGTTAAATAAAACATTTATTTTGAGTAATATTAGAGTACAGATGTTTTTTCTATCCAGCTGTCATGTGTGTGATCATGTCCTAACCACTTAACAAAGATTTTGCTCCCCTTTTTTCGTAAAACTTTTTCTACTAAGTTGACGTCTGGGTGTTGTACTAGTTGCAGCTCTTCATTATAAAATGCTCCTTCGATAGGTCTTCCATGCATATCGTCCAGTAAGTATGACGCCGGATTTGTGATTTGTGCGGTTCTTGTTTTAAATAATTCAGCAGACCAATTGGGGGTGTATCCTTTTTCAAATAGGGCCTTTTGTTTCCTGATTCGAACAACATCGCCAACACTAAATTTCCGACGGGACAAACTTTTTATGTGCGAATAAACAGTATTCAGCAAATGCTGCTCATTATTCTTATTAACGTCACAAGGCCTCATACCAATGGTGCGATGCTTCCGTTTATTATATCCAGCAGTAATATCGGCTAGAACATCTATCCACACATACTTTCCGCGGAAACTGAACGTACGATAAAGTCTATCTTTTAGTGTTCTAATGACTCGTTCTGCCATAGAGGCCTTGATTGTTGTGTACGTCGAATAATGATTTAAATTTTGTTTAATTAGCAGATCGTTCATAGTGGAGTTATAAAATTCAGTACCATTGTCTGTATGTAAATTCTTAAGTATGCGTCCATATTCATGAAAAATTTCATGAAATGCCGTCCGAACACTACCTGCAGATTTATCCTTGAGCGCCTTCGTCCATAAGTATTTAGGAAAAGAGTCAATTACTATCAAAATAAATTTGTATCCCTTATTTTCACGTGCATACAATCCAAATTCAGCTAGGTTCGCTTGCCATAAATCATCAAGCCCCTTAATTATAGTACGCCTGCGAGCGAATTTAATTCTGGCAGGCTTATGCAATTCTTTCACTACATCAGTCTTAATGTTGCTCATAGTTGTGCGTTCACATTCACAATACCCTTAGCAATAACTCCCACATTTTGATCATTGTCTTTTATAAGCAGCAAAAAAATTCTCTAACTCTAGATCCAAATTTTTCACGTTCCTCTTCTAGTTCCGCAGTTTTTTTCTATAATGCAGCAATACAAGCATCCATTTTTTTGAATTCATTTCCTATGGCCGTTCTCTGTTTGGTGTAGTTAGTTAATACATGAAAAATAGCGTTTTTATTAGCAAGAGATTTTTCCAATGTAGAATATATTTCAAGTATAGCAGGCTCGAATCCTATCATGACCCCCATTATTTTGTTTTCAACAAATTTCTTAGTTGTTGCATCATCAAGATCCTCAGGCTCCATCACCCGTGTTAATCTTTTATCCCTTAAATCATAATCTTCACTTGAGGTTAGCGCAAATCCGACACCCGCGTGTCAGCACTCATATTAAATGTGAAGCAATTCGAGAGGATATTTAACGGTGATCATCGCGGATTGGATACTAACTTCGGCATTATTTTTAATGCCCATATTAATACATTTCAGTTGGGGAATATGGGAGTTAATGTAGATGGTGATGATATCATAATTGGAGACATTCGATATGCGGGTACTCCAGGACTTTATGATTTGTTGTTTAATAAACATCCCAAATTATTTAGTAAAGATGACAAGCATGCGTATAGGGAAATTGTCAACAAAACTAATATTGCCTATCGTAACTTCGATCCCACAAAGCAGCTCCGCGGAAATCAATCGTATAAATACATGGATATTATCAAACATTTGCTGGAATCTCATAATCAACCAGCATTAACACGAAGTCGAGCAAAAACTGTCGCTGGAAAGGGGTTTGATTCCGAGTTGACGCACTCATTAGATAGAGCTGTAGAATATCGATACTGGGATAATGTTGAAGAGATGGTAGACAGACTTTGTTTGTTGCATGCTTCAAGGAATGCTGGAAATACCTCTGTTAATAATGAGATTCTAGCGATTGAAAATGAGCTTAGGGAAGCTTCAATAATTGTATGAAACAGATGTGGTACTGTCCGATTGCTTCACATTTATTATGAGTGCTGACAAGTTTGGGCGTATACAGGGTATTTTTTTTATCGTGGGCCATAGGATTTTACATGCTAAAAATTATACCTTGTGTTAATATATATTTTATCATAAAATTTGGAAGAAAATTTTAGTTAGTAATTAATCAATTATTTTTCTACATGATGCGCTTAGTCAGAATAATTTAAACATGTTTTATTCCATTAAAAAATGGAATTATTTAAAATGAATAACGGAGCAAAAATAATCAAAGTACCTTGAATTTCGGAAATGTCAGATTGATTAGTAAATTAATTTCATTTTTTAATGGAATAAAACATGTTTAAGTTAATCTAATTAAGCACATCATGTAGAAAAGTAATTGATTTATTACTAACTAAAATTTCCTTCAAAATTTTATGATAAAATATACATTCACACAAAGTATAATTTTTAGCATGTAAAATCCTATGGCCCACGATAAAAAAAATATACTGTATATCGTACAGGAGCAAAAGGCGTTCAAGGTCACGCGGGTGTCGGATTTGCGCTAAACTCAAGTGAAGATTATGATTTAAGGGATAAAAGATTAACACGGGTAATGGAGCCTGAGGATCTTGATGATGCAACAACTAAGAAATTTGTTGAAAACAAAATAATGGGGGTCATGATAGGATTCGAGCCTGCTATACTTGAAATATATTCTACATTGGAAAAATCTCTTGCTGATAAAAACGCTATTTTTCATGTATTAACTAACTACACCAAACAGAGAACGGCCATAGCAAATGAATTCAAAAAAATGGATGCTTGTATTACTGCATTATCCAAAAAAACTGCGGAACTAGAAGAGGAACGTGAAAAATTTGGATCTAGAGTTAGAGATTTTTTTTGCTGCTTATAAAAGACAATGATCAAAATGTGGGAGTTATTGCTAAGGGTATTGTGAATGTGAACGCACAACTATGAGCAACATTAAGACTGATGTAGTGAAAGAATTGCATAAGCCTGCCAGAATTAAATTCGCTCGCAGGCGTACTATAATTAAGGGGCTTGATGATTTATGGCAAGCAAACCTAGCTGAATTTGGATTGTATGCACGTGAAAATAAGGGATACAAATTTATTTTGATAGTAATTGACTCTTTTCCTAAATACTTATGGACGAAGGCGCTCAAGGATAAATCTGCAGGTAGTGTTCGGACGGCATTTCATGAAATTTTTTATGAATATGGACGCATACTTAAGAATTTACAAACAGACAATGGTACTGAATTTTATAACTCCACTATGAATGATCCGCTAATTAAACAAAATGTAAATCATTATTCGACGTACACAACAATCAAGGCCTCTATGGCAGAACGAGTCATTAGAACACTAAAAGATAGACTTTATCGTACGTTCAGTTTGCGCGGAAAGTATGTGTGGATAGATGTTCTAGCCGATATTACTGCTGAATACAATAAACGGAAGCATCGCACCATTGGTATGAGGCCTTGTGACGGTAATAAGAATAATGAGCAGCATTTGCTAAATACTGTTTATTCGCACATAAAAAGTTTGGGCCGTCGGAAATTTAGTGTTGGCGATGTTGTTCGAATCAGCAAACAAAAGGCCCTATTTGAAAAAGGATATACCCCCAATTGGTCTGCTGAATTATTTAAAATAAGAACCGCACAAATCACAAATCCGGCGTCATACTTACTGGACGATATGCATGGAAGACCTATCGAAGGAGCATTTTATAATGAAGTGCTGCAACTAGTACAACACCCAAACGTCTACTTAGTAGAAAAAGTTTTACGAAAAAAGGGGAGCAAAATCGTTATTAAGTGGTTAGGACATGATCACACACATAACAGCTGGATTGAAAAAACATCTGAACTTATTTATTTATTTATTTAACGGAATAACCATTTTACAAAAATACATTACAATGAATCAATTATGATGTTAATTAAATTAACAGTAAAACACAAAATTATTATAAAAAAAATAATAACATACATATTACATAAAATACAAAAATAAAAATAAATACAAAAGAAATAAATGAGATTACAAGGATATTATGAGACATACTGTGATAAGTCAATGTATTTTAAATGGCGCTTAAATATATTGTACGATGTACCGAATAAAATAAAATTAGGCGAAGAACAGACCAAGTTGCCTATTCTCATCATCCGACAGACCGCATTGTTACGGGCATAATTAGTGCGATGAAACGTTTCTCGGTAAAGTAAGTTCGATCTCGTTGTGGATGGTATGTTAAAATTTATACTAGCAAGTATAAATTTGGAAATTTTGGAAATTATTAATCCGTTTACGATTTTGAACAGTACGCATAGATCAGAAAAGGTACGTCTCTCGCGAAGAGAGGTTAATTTCAGTGATAACAGCATGTTGCTACGACTATAATCAATCCTGTTGATACCATTTCTATAAGACATGGACAAAAGGAATTTGTTTTGTACTCGTTCAAGCTGTAAAATATGTTTTGAATATATTGGTGACCAAATACAACAGGCGTATTCCAATTGCGATCGCACCAGAGAAATGAATAAAAGTTTGATTGAGTCTCAATAGAAAAAATCTTCGCGAAACAATTAATAAATCCTAGCGTCTGTAATGATTTACAACATATACTATCTATATGCTTAGAAAATGTGAGTCTACTATCCATTATAACACCAAGATCTTTAATGTAATCAACTGAAGAGAGTCTTATTCCATTGATGTCGTAGTCGTTGTTGATAATTTGCCCTCTTCCGAAAGATATGGACAAACATTTTCTCTGGTTAAAATACAATTTATTATCACAGCACCATCTATAGATGTTATTTAAGTCGTCTTGTAAGTACATGGCGTCATTTAAGTCTGCAATTGTACGAAATACCTTGAGATCATCAGCAAAAAGTAGGAACTTCGAATGTTTAATGTAAAGGTTCAGATCGTTTATAAATAACGAAAATAAAATTGGCCCCCAATGAGAACCTTGAGGGACACCTGAAGTTACATTAATTGTCTTGGAAATGAAGTGATTAATTTTCACGAATTGCAGTCTATCGGTCAGAAAACTATAAATCCATTTAGTTATATTATCCCCAAAACCCATCCGCTGTAATTTATTAATCAATATAGACTGAGAGACACGGTCAAAGGCCTTGGAAAAGTCTGTATACACTGCATCCACCTGGGAATTACTTTCGAAGGCTTTTAAGATATAATATTGGTAAATTAGCAAATTAGATACAGCTGACTTACCGTAACAAAAACCATGTTGTTCGTTGCAAATAATATTTTTGCAATGAAACATTAACTGAATAGAAATTAATTTATCCAGAAGTTTAGGGATGACCGATTGGATTGCAATTCCTCTATAGTTCTTGATGTCTTCTCTGCTTCCATTTTTAAAAACTGGATTAATAAAACTTTCTTTCCAGACTGAAGGAAATACACATGTATTGATAGATACATTAAATATAATGTTCAATGGTATACACAATGAGTAAATACATCTTTTTATGAAAAAAGCTGGTATTCCATCTGGCCCAGGATTACACGAGTCCGGTAATGTATTTATAACATTGAAGACATCAGACTTATTAATATTAAAGTGGTTTAAGTTTATACAATTAATAGGAGTAACATCAGGCATTGCTGGGTGACCATTTACATAAACATCAGAAAAAAAATCGGCAAATAGGTTTACACACTTATCGCCAGAACTACAAGATATCTCATCCAAATACATATGCTTAGGAAAACCATCAGTTTTCCTGGATTCATTAACAAAATTCCAGAATGATCTAGCATTATGCTGTATATTTGATTCAATTTTATATATATGGTTTGCATACTCTAATATTACTCAAAATAAATGTTTTATTTAACCCAAAAAAAAAAAATATATATATATATATATATATATATATATATACCGGGTGTGGCACTTAAGACGCCTCGGACCATAGCTCCTTTACGATAAAAGCTATCGAAAAAAATCTAAGAACAAAGTGGTGCATAGTTACCGTCGCTATGTTTTAAAAATATTTCTAATCATCAGTGGCGTGCCGTACTCCAGTGGCGTACCAAACTTATGTTTTTTTAAATGGAATGCCCTATTTTTTATTGCAGATTTGGAAAGTGCTCGACGAGTACTTATTTTTTTATCTAACATGTTATACCCTTCACTTTAGCGGTTTCGCTATTATAACCCCTTCTTTCAAAATTGCGCCCCATTTTTGAGATTTTTTTGTAGAGAAACTAATTGACGCCGGCGCCTAAATTTTGAATTGAGGTACAGGTTAAGACCTCGTATACCTTCACATAATTTTTTTTCGGGTAATTTATGGCAAAAAAATAATTTTTGATTGATCTTCGCATGTTGTCATTTTTTCCGAAAAATTCAAATGGCACCCCCCTAAAAAAATTACGGCGTTGTACAGCCAAAACTCTAAATTTTTCATTGGTGTAAAAAAAATTACACATTGCATAACACAATTTCGGAGAAAAAATGAATTTCATCGCAAATGTCGGGAAACGTTTTCCGTTCCCAAGTGTGCCATGAGAAAACAAAAGATTGGTAATTGTCAAAGTAAATTATTAGACGTCAGTAGCAGCCATAAGTCATTTTTGATAAACGTTCTAAAAATGTTCCGAACTCAAGAGGAAATGGTTGACATGATATTTATTCTTGGAGAATGTAACAAGAATTGTTTCTTGGCATCACGAGTGTACGCTGCGAGATATCCGCACAGGGCACATCCAAATGAACGTGCGTTTCAAAAAGTGTTGGAGAGATTTACTACTACGGGAAGTGTGAAACGGCCAAGGAGAGTTAGAAAGAAGGCAGTTATTACCGAAAATAATGAACTGCGGTATATCACCAGAAGTTGCGGTTATGCCTCCAGCAGGAAGGTCGTCATTTCGAACATTTAGTTAAAGTTGTTAAATTTGCTTTATCTGCATTTTTCATATCATGTTGAATAAATAGGTACATACTATTATGTTGACCGTATTTGTGTATTTGTTTTGGTACTTTGACAATTACCAATCTTTTGTTTTCTCATGGCACACTTGGGAAAGGAAAACGTTTCCCGACATTTGCGATGAAATTCTTTTTTTCTCCGAAATTTTGTTATGCAATGTGTAATTTTTTTTACACCAATGAAAAATTTAGAGTTTTGGCTGTACAACGCCGTAATTTTTTTAGGGGGGTGCCATTTGAAATTTTCGGAAAAAATGACAACATACGAAGATCAATCAAAAATTATTTTTTTTCCATAAATTACCCGAAAAAAAATTATGTGAAGGTATACGAGGTCTTAACCTGTACATCAATTCAAAATTTAGGCGCCGGCGTCAATTAGTTTCTCTACAAAAAAATCTCAAAAGTGGGGCGCAATTTTGAAAGAAGGGGTTATAACAGCGAAACCGCTAAAGTGAAGGGTATAACATGTTAGATAAAAAAATAAGTACTCGTCGAGCACTTTCCAAATCTGCAATAAAAAATAGGGCATTCCATTTAAAAAAACATAAGTTTGGTACGCCACTGGAGTACGGCACGCCACTGATGATTAGAAATATTTTTAAAATATAGCGACGGTAACTATGCACCACTTTGTTCTTAGATTTTTTTCGATAGCTTTTATCGTAAAGGAGCTATGGTCCGAGGCGTCTTAAGTGCCACACCCGGTATATATATATATATATATATATATATATATATATATATATATATATATATATATATATAGTAAAAATGTCGAAGAAAAATTCTCGTATCAGGGAATCCGACCAAAAAGGGTGGTTAATAAATCATCTATTTATCATAAAACCGAGCTTTCGCCAATGTTTATTAGCTTCTTCAGGGATAACGCTACAAAATAATTTACAAGAGTGAAAAATTTTATAAGTTAATGAAGTGAGGTTATGCACGTGTTCGCGACGCACGTGTTGGCGAAAATGTACTTACATGGAAGATGTGAAAAAATAAACCGTTGAACATACGGAATTAATGAAAAGGCTCGATGCAGTAATAGTGAAACATATTAAAATTTGTTTAAAACGTTGATGTCACAGGATTAAAATTTACAAACACACATCGCCGGACATGTTGGTTTGAGACGATGACTAACAGTGATTGTGAACTAGGTTAGATTGTAATGGCCGAGGTACAAGCCAAACTGGAGGGAGAGCACTACACAATTAGTGCCAACCCTGGGAATTGATGCCGTCAAAGTGGCGGTAAAATTTGAATTTGACAATTTAAAGTGTAAAAGAGTAAAAGTGTAAAAATGTATAATAAAAAAGGGGGGTGGTGTTGTCTGAGGCTATCAATTTAACCTTTACAAATATAGATTATAACATTAACAATGACTGACTCATTTTAACGTTATAATAAAATGTAGGGGTTAGGATTAATAGATGAGTTAAAAATATATATAATATAAGTGTTAGAAATGGTAGTTAAGTGATGGTGGTTAGATGTTGAGCACACCATTTACGGTGAATAAAGTGGATTAATGTAACCCCCAGATTGTAAGTTGTAATATTAACAATGTACAAATCATTGTAGTATTGCAACACATTGCAGCGGTTGCAGGGTTGTTATTGAAAACGTATAAGTTACGTAATGTTAAAGATATATAAAAAAGGGTAGTGTTTAAAAGTTTAAATTATTTAGGTGTAATACAGCAATTTCAAAAAATTGCTGGGGTAAGAGAGAAAAAACGTGAGATGTATAATAATAATTGGTTTGATTACTGATAACGAGAACAATTAACTAGATCCAAACGAAAATCAAGTAGCAGAAACTAAGGAGTTGTGTGAATTATTAATCAGGGGATCGTTATTAGTCTTATGATGGTCTGAAAGACTGATAAGGTAGGAATAGATATTACTTAAGTGATCTGTGTCTGATTTGAAATTCATTGTTTTTTCACGGTTCTTCTGAATGTGATACATCTCCAGAAACAGTCTGCCCCTGTAGGACTTACAGGTGTCGAGAACTTTTACGTTGTTGAAGTCTGGGTTGTGGTTTGAAGAGTTGCAGTGAATAGAAAGAGCACATGACTTCTTGCCCAGTCTGTAATCGCTCCTGTGTTGTGTCAAACGTGACTTGAGCCACTGTGAAGTTTGACCCACATAGGAGAGATCACAACCCGAGCAAGGTATATTGTAAATTACGTTGGACAAGACATCAATTGAGTTCTTGTCTTTAAGCCTAGTGAAAAAATGACTGTTAAGGGTGCTAATGTTAGATTGAGCTATTCTGACTTTGTCGTGGCCCAGAACGTTAATAAGTTTAGGGGTGAGGCCCTCTGCGTAGGGCAACTTCCTGAATGTTATTTGGTCGGGGGGGTTTGGGGGAGGTTCAATAGGAACTACTGTTGGTGGAGTAACAATAGGATCTTGTCGGTTAAACATCAGTTTAGACACAAGTGAACGCGGAAAACCATTGTTAACCGCTATATCAGCTAATAAATGTAGGTTTTTTTCTCTGAAGGAGTGATGGCAAATTTTTATAATTCTAGATTTCAAACCTAATAAGGTGTTAATTTTCACTCGAAAAGGTGAATGTGAGTGAAAGTTGATATAACGGCCGGAATTCGTTGGCTTGCGGTACCAGTCCAGGACAAGAGTGTTGTCAGTTCTCCTAACAACCCTCGTGTCCAAGAACTAGGAGAACTGACAACACTCTTGTCCTGGACTGGTACCGCAAGCCAACGAATTCCGGCCGTTATATCAACTTTCACTCACATTCACCTTTTCGAGTGAAAATTAACACCTTATTAGGTTTGAAATCTAGAATTATAAAAATTTGCCATCACTCCTTCAGAGAAAAAAACCTACATTTATTAGCTGATATAGCGGTTAACAATGGTTTTCCGCGTTCACTTGTGTCTAAACTGATGTTTAACCGACAAGATCCTATTGTTACTCCACCAACAGTAGTTCCTATTGAACCTCCCCCAAACCCCCCCGACCAAATAACATTCAGGAAGTTGCCCTACGCAGAGGGCCTCACCCCTAAACTTATTAACGTTCTGGGCCACGACAAAGTCAGAATAGCTCAATCTAACATTAGCACCCTTAACAGTCATTTTTTCACTAGGCTTAAAGACAAGAACTCAATTGATGTCTTGTCCAACGTAATTTACAATATACCTTGCTCGGGTTGTGATCTCTCCTATGTGGGTCAAACTTCACAGTGGCTCAAGTCACGTTTGACACAACACAGGAGCGATTACAGACTGGGCAAGAAGTCATGTGCTCTTTCTATTCACTGCAACTCTTCAAACCACAACCCAGACTTCAACAACGTAAAAGTTCTCGACACCTGTAAGTCCTACAGGGGCAGACTGTTTCTGGAGATGTATCACATTCAGAAGAACCGTGAAAAAACAATGAATTTCAAATCAGACACAGATCACTTAAGTAATATCTATTCCTACCTTATCAGTCTTTCAGACCATCATAAGACTAATAACGATCCCCTGATGAATAATTCACAGAACTCCTTAGTTTCTGCTACTTGATTTTCGTTTGGATCTAGTTAATTGTTCTCGTTATCAGTAATCAAACCAATTATTATTATACATCTCACGTTTTTTCTCTCTTACCCCAGCAATTTTTTGAAATTGCTGTATTACACCTAAATAATTTAAACTTTTAAACACTACCCTTTTTTATATATCTTTAACATTACGTAACTTATACGTTTTCAATAACAACCCTGCAACCGCTGCAATGTGTTGCAATACTACAATGATTTGTACATTGTTAATATTACAACTTACAATCTGGGGGTTACATTAATCCACTTTATTCACCGTAAATGGTGTGCTCAACATCTAACCACCATCACTTAACTACCATTTCTAACACTTATATTATATATATTTTTAACTCATCTATTAATCCTAACCCCTACATTTTATTATAACGTTAAAATGAGTCAGTCATTGTTAATGTTATAATCTATATTTGTAAAGGTTAAATTGATAGCCTCAGACAACACCACCCCCCTTTTTTATTATACATTTTTACACTTTTACTCTTTTACACTTTAAATTGTCAAATTCAAATTTTACCGCCACTTTGACGGCATCAATTCCCAGGGTTGGCACTAATTGTGTAGTGCTCTCCCTCCAGTTTGGCTTGTACCTCGGCCATTACAATCTAACCTAGTTCACAATCACTGTTAGTCATCGTCTCAAACCAACATGTCCGGCGATGTGTGTTTGTAAATTTTAATCCTGTGACATCAACGTTTTACACAAATTTTAATATGTTTTACTATTACTGCATCGAGCCTTTACATTAATTCCGTATGTTCAACGGTTTATTTTTTCACATCTTCCATGTAAGTACATTTTCGCCAACACGTGCGTCGCGAACACGTGCATAACCTCATTTCATTTAACTTATAAAATTTTTCACTCTTGTAAATTATTTTATAGCGTTATCCCTGAAGAAGCTAATAAACATTGGCGAAAGCTCGGTTTTATGATAAATAGATGATTTATTAACCACCCTTTTTGGTCGGATTCCCTGATACGAGGATTTTTCTTCGACATTTTTACTATTTTCCAACAAGTACGGCCGTTACTTCCCTCCAGCATCTATATATATATATATATATACATGGTGGACATTTTTTTTATCACTAATACTCCTGCCCCATCGCTCCTATGCACCATCGGTGTCGACTGCGTCGAACGCTATGGCCCCATCCCTCATCTTGTACAGGCACAGGCCTTGGATGATTGATGCCTTGAATTCGTCCAGGTCCACTGCGTTGAACTTCTTGGGTGGGAATAAAATTGCATCCTCCCGTTCACATAGTATGGTCGGCCCAAACCTCTTGTTTACTGTCCTCGCCTATAGGATGATTTTCTGTTCCCCAACCTGCATATCGCTCACTCTGAGGGTCGGCTTTACACTACCAATTGCATTTAGCTTATTGATGAAGGACATGGCTCTAAATAGAAAAAAATAGTATCTGAAGTAAATAATTAAAATTACAGTTTGGGATACGCTCATAATAATAATAATAATTGTATTGTTAACTTACCACTTGATTTCTATGGTTCTGGTTACACTTAACTAACTTGTACTGTTGCTGACTCGAATATACTGATATTTTTAATTGTGTTAAGCTGGGCTTATATACACAAAAAATAACTTTTAAAATAGAATACCGTGACGTCAGAAAATCATGTAATCTAACCACCTTTCGCCGCATTTTTCGAATTCCCCCTAATGGGTCGAAGCCTCACGTTTAAAAAAAAAACGATCTGATTACCCTTTCACTACATTTTTCGAATTCCCCCTTTGTACTTAACGCTCGAAGATTTAACCTAAATTGACCACCAGTATTTTTCCGTGACGTCAGAAAATCATGTAATCTGGCCACCTTTCGCCGCATTTTTCGAAGCCTCGCGTTTTAAAAATAGAATCTGATTACACTTTCACTATAATTCCCCCTTTGTATTTAACCTAAATTGACCATCAGTATTTTTCCGTGACGTCAGAAAATCATGCAACCTGATTTCCCAGCCGCCACTTCATCGACCTTAACAAATTTACGCTGTAATGGCCGTTGCATGCCGCCTCCTACACAATGACAGCCGCCCCTGTGTGCTATACAATGCCAGCTAATAACCGCCTCCATGCAAACTAATTAATTAGATAATCTGATTAGTAAATTGTGTAATTAAAACACTCGCTGGTGGGGATCTCGGTGGTCCCGTGGCCCCATTGTTTTTAACTGTAATTAAAGTGGTCCCGTAGCCCCATTGTTTACCCTACTTCCACAACCGACCAATGTTACGGAATTAAAATCATTTTTGGGAGTAGTAAATTACTATAACCGATTTATTGAAAATAGTTCGGATTTTTTCCATCCTCTCTATGAATTACTACAAAAAATGTCAAATTTGAATGGTCACAAGACTGCAAAAAGTATGTAATAAAGTTAAACATATTTTAGCAGACTCAAAAACGTTAGCACATTTCGACCCAAATTTGCCGATTACTTTAGCCGTAGATACTTCAGATTATGGGGTGGTTGCAGTTATTTCGCATGTAATGGCTAACGGCGAAGAAAGAGCCATAGCATTTGCGTCAAGTACGTTGAATAAAGGTCAAAAGAAGTATTCGCAAATAGAAAAGGAAGAATTACCAATTATTTTTGGAGTGCAAAAATTCCATCAATATTTATTTGGGCGGAAGTTTGAATTACTTACTGACCATAAACCATTGGTGCGAATTTTTGGTGAGAAAAAGGGAATTCCTCAAATGTCAGCTAATCGTCTTCAGCGATGGGCGTGGTTGCTAAGTAATTATAATTATGAAATAAGATATATTAAATCAG